>VZSE01012611.1:845315-907843 GCA_013398275.1 Promerops cafer | reverse complement strand
TTCCTTTCCTTTCCTTTCCTTTCCTTTCCTTTCCTTTCCTTTCCTTTCCTTTCCTTTCCTTTCCTTTCCTTTCCTTTCCTTTCCTGTTGATTTTTTCATGTGTTTTGTTTGTTTGTTTTTGTTTTTTCTTGTTGTTGCTGGTGGTTTTTTTTTGTTTTGTTTTGCTTTGTTTTGTTTTGTTATGGTTGTGTTTTTTTGCCGCAGCTCCAGTATGCCTCAGTCACGGCCAGAGCTTTCAGGGCTAGAAAGGTAAACCCGCCCCAGAAAAGGTAAACCAGAGGACAAACACAGGGTCTTTGGTGCCTGTGGGACAGTCACACGGGGGAGAAAACACATGTTCATGCTGGTTAATAAAGTTTATTCACAACCTTAATTCTGGTTTATTAACTTTAGGTATAACAAGTTGTGCAGTAATTGTGGTTGTTAAGGGAGCACCAGGCAGTTTTTCCTAGAGGGTATCAAATTCTGTGTTATTATTATAGATGCATTAAATCTCCATTAAAAGGCTTTCTGTAAATGTTTCAAGGCTATGCCAGATAGAAGGGTACTTCATCTTGGTTTCCAAACGGGGTATTATCTATTTTAAAAACCTTGCAATAACAGTTACCTTATTTGTCTCCCATCAAAAAAATACGGTGGTTTACGAACGCCTTGTTTTTTGGGGAAAAGAAAGACATAAATTGAACTTCCGTGACTGCCGTATCAGTCATTAGTAAATCTGGGTTCAAATGTACACTCTCTATAGAGCCTGGCCACGGTCTTTCACAGCCTAGCAAAATAAGGAAACTACAGGATGGAAACTCAATGAGCCTAACTATTCTGCTTCCTTTTATTTTTTTCTCCCTTTCGAATAAATCACACTCTTTTGAAGCTGCTGCTTTTCTTTTGCGGGCACAAACCCCTCATCTTTTAAAGTCTGTCTTTCAAGCTAATTGTTTCCACAGGCCAAGCAACTGGCAAAAGGCAGCTCCAGCCTATCTCTATATTGTCTCCCCAGGACTGTTTATACGAGAAATACACGTTTATACAATAGACGCCACTGTTTAAAGGCCGGCTAGTGAAGGAGTATTTTTAACGAGATTAGTTAATGGGTTTGTTCAGTGCCTCGAAGGAAGTGTTCAGTGCTGGCAGGGCAGAATTGCTGTGGTGGGGCCCAAAGCCAGCGGCAGGTATTGGATGGGCTCCCAAGGATTTCAGCGGCCTTTGAATGAAGGACTCAGCGACAGATAGAAGTTGAAAAGTGCAAGCGGCAGCATGGAGAAATAAAATGGAGAGCAGCAGGACAGATGCAAGCGAAGAGCAGTGATGTGTGGGCTCCGGAGGTGCTATTTATGTTTGCAAGGAAGGTCTGTGCTATTAAGTTTCAATTTGACAGTACGTTTTAACAAACATTTTAGAGAAATATGTTAGCAGGAAAGATTAGAGATACCCAGATCTCTGACTGCAGTGAGGCATCAAGTGAAGCTCAGCATCTTAAGGGAGACCTGGAAAACTTGAAATTAGGAAGAAAAAAAGGATGGGGCAAGATATTATGCTATTTTTGCAAAGGCAGTAGGGTGAATGACGTTGTTCCTGTGGGATTTCAGACCCATCTGAAACTGAATCTACCTGAGTCTCATGTATGTTTTTCAACCTGCTTTTTGCATCCCAGGAATTCTCAATCCTTTAAAAAAACAAAAATCATATTTTTATATTTAGTGATATCTAACTAGATGTTTTAGGACCCAGCTCCATCACTCTCCTGGCAGTGGTTTTCACTCCTGTTGTTGAGGCCAATGTTCTGCTTGTGCTCTCAAAGCCAATATGATTACTCACCCAAGTAGGACCTAAATATGTGAATCAGCATGGTAAAATGCGTCCCGGAGTCTGTAAATGGAAAACGTTTGCTCCAATAGGCAGGGCTCTGTGTCTGGTTTAGCTCTCAGCTCCATTAATATGTCCATTACTTAAATTAGTAAGATAGCAGGCCTGCCCTAGAGTAACAACTTCTCCGCTATCCCATTACAGGAGGCCTCAATGTCTTGGTTTTTTCCCCCATTCAGCAGCCTGTGTAATGTGGGATAATGCTGCTGGTGATTTCCAAGGAGCAGGATTTTCTAAATGTGTCCACTAGATAGCACAATAAACTTCCTTCTTTTCCTGTTGAAAAACTTTCTCTCCCACCCAAAGAGCCATTAGCCCTTCAGTCTCAGAGTAATGGTGCTTCAGAAGGAGATCAAAGTTTCTCAGATAAGTGTTCCTTTACACAATGTTACCGACACTCCACTTTGTAAACAGGCTTCTTTTTTATGGTTAAGAAGGACATATAAACATGCCAAGTGAGATGGATAGACTGCCATTTTTTTCTTTTTCTTTTTCTCTTTGTATTTTCGTGTGTGTTAACTGCTCAATGAGTATCATGGTTGGGTTGCACTGATACCGCTGAATGTGGTCTGTCTTTTGTGTAAACAGGGAGAGAAAAGAGAACTGCAGAAAGGAATCCCAAGTTTAGATTTCTGACTGGAGTCGCTGCAGCACCAGTCCCACTTTCTGCCACCATTGATGAGAAAACAGTCATGTGTCCCTCTGAAAGACCACAGAGATATTAGCACTCAAATCCATGTGCTTGTATGGACATGTTAGGCCCAGGTTCTGCTTTAGGACCTCAGATGAGAAGTGTAAAACCTAAAAATGAGGTTTCTGCCTCAGTTAAGGTTTCCAGACTGCCTCAAATCCCCTTTAGCTTGAAACAAAGAAGAGCAAGAGTCCCCTCTAAAGGCCTGTGAGAAGAGCTGAAGTCTCCCATAATGGACCTTATAGAGAGAATGGTCCCTGCTGAAATAGCTGGTAGGAAACCCAGGAGGTGGATGGGAGTGTTCCAGGTGAAGCAGTGTTAATACCCCCTGCAAAAGACATTGTACAAGACATCTTTTATTTAGTGACAAAACCCGAGTATAAATTTGCATTTTGACTCTACTTAAAATTAAGTGGAATCTGCAAATGACATGCCCCCATTCTTTCTCCTTGGGGCAATAGGAGCTTGCAAATGTAGATTCAGCTTTTTCAGCTGGAGAAAAAGAGGTACTGTGGCCTCTGCTCATTTCTTGTCTTTTAGGAAACTAATCAGTACCCTCTCTTGTAGCTTGGTTAGCTGCTATGCTTCAGATAACAGCTAACCAAGATGTATGTTCTCTGTCATGCATTGCCAAATGCCATACATAAGGTATTAAAAGAGAAAAATAAAAAAAAAAAAAAAAAAAACGCAACTGGCAGGCTTCTTTGAAGCCTCCCAGTGAGATTGCTGCCTTTCTACCCAAAGGGCAAGCTCCTTAGGGCAAGGACCAGGCCTGTGTGGCAGCCATAAGCAGTGCCATTGCAGTGTGATCCCTGCATACATGGAAGGTGCAAAACATCTGCTTGCACCTCTCCTTTCAAACCAGAGGATTGAAATTTCTGAATCCCTGACTTAAGAAGGTGATGACAAGGCCCATCTTGTCTTTCACATTTCAGAGCTAACTATAGGAGTGTAAGGCAGGCCTTTTAAAACAGGTGACACAAGGGATTTTCCATGACAATCTTTCAAACTAAAGCAAAAACCCTCTGTTCGCGGGTTGAAAACACTCTTAATCACGGTGCACAGACTCCCTCTGACATGAACCTGCTCCAGCTCTCCTGATCAGACATCCCTGAAGGTTATTGTTACAGCAGTGGCATCTAGAAACCACAGCTATGGGTTTGAGCATCAGCCTTCTCTCCTTTTCAGAAATATAGGCAAAACCAAACCAAACCAAAAGACGAGAAAGAAACAGTGAATATAAACAGACCTTTTACCTTGCCATACTTTGGGGAGCCCAAGGTGAAAGTGAGACAGCAGTGGGCAGGGCACTTGGCTGAGCAGAGGCTTAGTCACTACTCTGGTCTTGTAACAATCCCAGTGCAGAGAGTGCTGCACAGAGATGTGAAGGAGAGCTGTGGAGCAATTTGCAGGTGACTGTGGAGAAATCTACCCTGAAGAGCCCTGTGGGTATTTCAGATGCTTGTTTATAACACAACATTTCTTACTTTTCCATATTCTTTAAAGAAAAGATTTACCTATTTCCTTTAAGCTGGAAAAACAGTGGTGTAGCCAACCCAGCCAAAAGCCTCCTACAAACCTGTTTTCTTCTTTTGTTTTTCCTACCCTTTTGTAGCCACAGGCAAGACTGCCTCAGATCTCATCTTTTAAGTGCTACAACCGATCCATTAAATGTCGTCTCATGGACATTTTTTTCAGCTCCGAGGAGTAGAGTTGCTGAGTGAGAAAGGCATGAGCCGGGCTCTTGCTGCTGGGACTTCCTCCAGACCAGCTTGCAGTCTTAAGAAAAATGAGTTGGATGGTCTCAGCTCTGTCCCCAATGAGCAGCAGCAGTAGATCACTTTGCAAAAATGAGCCACGCGTAATTTGGCACCATTGACAGAAGACTCACTCGCAGCAGCTCAGGGCCTTGCAGGCTTGAGATAATGTGCTGCTAAAATCACCTCTTGACCCTAACCCAGGAGGTTCCTCCGGGTCACAAGGGAAGAGGGGGGTAGCAGGCCACTGTGAGATACCTTGATAAATGTACAAGCCCCTACACGTCAGCCTGGCACGCTGCACCAGTGTGAGCTGCTCTGTTTATCACAGGAAGAAGAATATGTTTCCTGGGTAGTGTTAGAAGACTCCAGACTTCTCATTTCGGCTGCTTCCTCCTTTTTCCCCTCCAGTGCAGCAAGCCCACTGAAGTGAACTGGTGGCCCTGACGGAGTGCAGAAGCAGGCTGCATGCATCTCCTTGTGTTGGAACTGGCAGAGAAAATCGGACACTGGGACAAACAACCATAAATCAGGACTGTCCTGATTAAATCAGGCATGGCTGGCAAGTAAGTTATTAGCCGCCTGTGAAACTAATTGTGATACTGATACACTCAATTTTGCCGTGTCTTTCAAACACCGGTTGTGATGGGAAACAGCTGTTAGAACCTCCCCCCCCCCCCCCCCCCCAAAGAAAGAGAAAGGGAAAAAAAAAAAAGAGAGCAGGCTTACGATTCAGAATCATAATAAAGTCTGTCTTCTCTATTCCCTTGCACAAAAGCTCTTATATTCTTCTATTCTCCTCTAGACAATTACTCCCAGCAGGCAGGGTCACTTAGGATGAGCACTATTGCATTTAAAGTTCATCTACTGAAGGGGGGAAAAAGGCAGAGAAATAAGAAAAAGAAGAAAAAAAATTTCTTCCCATTAATGTGTGAAAAAATGGCAGGTAAAATGGGTTAGAAATTCAGGTTAAAGCAAAAAAAAAAATTTGTCACATGACATCGGCAGGAAAAAAGATTTTATTCAGTGGTATTGTTTGACTGAAAACTTCCTTCACAATAACACCAATGCCAGGATAAAAAAACCCCAGTGTTTATTTGATGCCTGGATGGGGCAACTGTTACAAGCAGCTAGAAAAAAAGGGATGTTTTGAAATATATCAGAAGGAGAAAGGGCCTAATCCTGCTTTGGTGGAAGCTGGTGGTGAGCCATCCACCATCTCCCATGTTAAGTGGCAAGCCATGCTGCACTGGACACGGAGGGCTGGGCAGGAGCTGGCAGTGTGACCCCCTGTGCGGGCTGCAGTGAGAAAAGTGTGTGGTTTGGCCACCAAAAACCTATTGCTGTCAGGAGTTTGCTCAGTCACTCAAGCCAGGGGCAGGTGTAGTGCTGTAGTAGTTGAAATGGCTTAATGATAGGAGCTGAGGAGCGTTTGTGGAGAGGTTGTTACTAGACTGAGAAACATTGCTCAAAAACCAGACAGGATTTCAAGTGCACAGACCCTTCTTCAGGTCTGAAAAGGAATCAGCGAAGCCTAGCTTGAAGTCTGTTGCTTGGCTTAGCCTGAAAGAAGATTTTTGAGACCCAAACTCTTTTTTTCCCCAGAAATACCTATGCTAGCATAAAGTGTTACCTCTCTTTGTACCCTTCTAACTGCCATGACAACTACTCACATCTGAAAAACACCTCTCATAAGGCAGAACATACCTACACATGCAATATGTGGAATTTGAAGATTCTTCCCTCATCAGAATATTAATTCTTGGTGATTTTCTGCCTTGGCTGAAGCCCCTGCAATGGGCCACTGCTGGAGATTAGACTCTTCTAGCACTTGCTTTGAATCCCTGTAGCCTCAGATACTTTATACCTCCTATTTTAGTTTTTTGCCACTTTTTCTTCTTGTCTTCTATCTCTCTTGTCTCTCTTTCTATTGCTGTTCATTTTTTTCCCAAGTTATATTTTAGCTATAACAGTGGAGAGAAAATGACATGCATTAGCTAATAACAATATGACTGCACCATGAGTTTGGGAGAGATGGAAGGAAAAAACAAATCACTCACGTTTCAAGAATCAAACCCCATCCTCTCAGCTTCCACAGTAATATCTCTGGCTTCCTGTTTGCAAACCAGAAATGTTTATTTACAACGTCTTTCTAGACAGCTTTTCAATGTATAATGCTCATGTCATTACATAATGGGTCATAAATGATGTTGGTTGTCATAGAAAAACACAAAGTCATCAAATATTTTCTTGGTTTTTTGTTTGCCTTTTGTGGCAGGATTCACAGTTGTCTGCAGCTGGGAAAAAGGTAAATCATCATCTTTCCAGTAATTCCAGCCCTGGTGTATTCAGCCTGTCAGGAGTTTATGAGTGAGGTGATCCTGATGCTGAACATTCTAGCTGTATTTTTTCTCAGTGGCCCTGCTGTTTTAGGCAGCTCATCAGCTGTGTGCCCCGAGAAAGCCAGGCAAAGGCTTGCTTGTCCATGGTTTTGTGAGCAGAATTGGAACACTACAATAGAAATATGAAATACAAAACCCCCTACCATTTTTTTCATATATAAGGCTATGTACTGAATCAGATCCTGGAAGTTCCTACTATAACCCGTGACAATGGTTGCTAAAGGTATTTGTGCATTTTTCTTATCTGGACTGTAGGGACATTATATGAGTGCAATTTTTTTTTGCAGTGTTGAGATGAAGCTGCCTGGTCTAGTTTCCCTTACCTGTAGCTATCATGGGGACCAGGGAGATGTACATATGCCCAGAGGATGCAGTCCTTATTCCTGAGTTAGTCTAAGACCTGGCTCTCTCATAGACTTTGAGCTCTACTGAATCCCCATGCCTTCTCTTTGTAGGGGCTTCAACTGGCAGCATTATAAATTGTTCCTTGTCTCAGAAACCTGTGAGGAGAAGGAAAGGAGCCCTTAACCCAGGATACTGGGTTGAAATTTTGCCTGTGCTTACAAGAGTATGTATTGGATATAACTCCCCTGGAGCTGGTGGTGAAGATGCTATTCTTCCCTCTGAACAAATCAATTCCTATCTCTAAAAATAAGTGAATTAGAAAAGAAGTAAAGCTAGCATTTATAAAATAAATGTCTTTATTTGGTAAACATTGTATCCTGTGTAGTAACTTTATTGATACCAGCTCTACCTAAATTCTTGATCTTATTAAGGAAAAGGCAAAAGGAGTTTGCATACTTTGGCTAAATCAGGAGACCTTTTTATTCTCTTTGCCACAATAATGACAAATAAACCACTATCAGGATAAAAGGCATTGACAAAATATGTCCATACAAAAGACACACAAAACTTTCCACTTTTCACTTTTTTTTGATGATTTGGAAGGGCACTGAAAGTAATTTCTGAACTGCCTGAAATAGATGAGCCTTCTGGATCAGAAATGCAACTCCATTAATGTCAGACAATCTCCATCTTTTTTACATCCCACCTAGAGATCTTATGGGTACCTATGCAGAAAGAAGAGGGTTTCATGACTAATTTTTATCAGCACCAGAGGTTATTTTCTGTGGCCTTCTGCATCAATGCACAGTAGGGTGTTGGTGAGCACCTGATAAAATTTCCAGCCATACACAAGGAAATGCTGAACTAATAAATTGTTCTTTTGGTGAATTGCAGAGACCAAAGGCTTTATCTTCCCCTCTGAGGAAATATACAGCTGTCACAAGTAATATTGCTGAAAAAGTTTTCAGTTACTATGCAAGGTCAGATTACCTGCATCTTTTGTTTTCCAGGTGGGTGATGAAAAGTCATTGAGATCTATCAAAAGTGAGGCCTCAATTCAGCAAGGTGGCTAAGCAGGTTGCTGGCTTTGCTGGGACTCTCTGCCTGTGCTCAGCCAGCCGTGTGCTTTAGCAGGCTGCTGAATTTGAAACTAAATTACAGGTAAAGTTCCTGAATGCTCTCTTGGATCTTAGATACTCACACTTGTAACCAGAAATTGTAAATTATGTCAATATTATGCACAAGAGTGGGGTATGTGTGTATTGGTGTGAAAGGAGAAAAACAATGTGTGTAGAAGAGTGGTAGGAGCAAACTCTCTCCTGCAACACTGTATGCATTTTGCAATTGTACGTTGCATTTGTGTATTGTCTGAAGAAGCCTTCAGAGACGTACGTTGCATGGAACCACTACCCTCTATGATGAATTTTTATTGCATAGCTTCCACTGTGCTAGGAAAAAAACCAAATAAATCTAAAAGTACTAGCCCTGCTATGAGCTCCAAACACAGTTCTCATTTCAGGATCCTGGCATGCACTTGTAAAACATTTAAATACCTATTGGTGGATAAGAAAATCAATATACTTGTGAGGTGACTAAGTAACAAAATATATTAGAATTGATGTTACAATTAGGAAAAAAAAGAAATAAATTGTTTTTCTGCTCATTAATATTTGGATAAATATTTATGAATGTATAAGACAAGCAAGCACTGCCAACACTAGATCTTTATTATGCCAGGCATGGGAATAATTCAAGCATTTAGGCAGCTGCAGGTTGAACTTAACCCTACTGGCCGTTCAGCTGAATTTGATCTGGCCCCAGGAAGACATTTCTTTGGAGGTGGCTTAGGTTGTGTGGTTTCTGTGTCGTTTTTGTTTGGAAGAAAAGGAGTGAGACAGTTTGCAGGTAACAGTCTCCTGACAGTGAGCTGTGTTCTGCCTTGACAGATGTGTGCTGGGCAGAGCGATGCTCAGGGTGGAGTTGTCTGCTCCCTAATGGAGGGGTCAGCCAGATAGGAAGGATTTGCAGGAGTTTTGTTTGCAGGATTGGCCAGGGAGTTATTTCCAGCCTGGAAACAGTGGTAGGCACTCCCTTAGGACAGATTTTCTACTGCAGTCTCATTTTTGTCCCTTCTGTTTCTCATTAAAGCCCTCAGGTCCAGGCCCCTCAGTGTACATGGTGCATATGAACCCTTTTCCCCAGGGCTGTGTGCAAGCCTGCTGACTCCTTGTGCAGGGTGGTCATCTTTTCGCAGAGGGTGAACCCTGCTTGTCTTCCCCCTGCACAGGCAAGCTGGACACTGCTGTCCAACAAGGTGGCTTTTGTGGACTATTAAGGAAGGACTATTTATACAGTGCTGTCCTATATGTGTGTAGCTGGGAGAGGAGAAGGGGTCATGAAGAAGAACTGGGGTGATCTGACCATCCATGGCCATTTCTCTTTTCTTCCTGGTGAGCGAGAGCCTGATGCTCACCATTTTCTTTTTAAAAAAGAAAAGGAAAAAAGAGTGATGGCTTCATTATGTTCAGGCGATTTTTGCAGCCCTTGTCTCTACTTCAGAATGCGAACTAGAGCAATAGGTGTTTTGGAACCTGAGAAGAAAACCAGCTGGATGACGTGGCTGGAAATGTAATTTTGTGGGGGCACGCATCGATAAGGCGACGGCGACGCTGTACGGATATTACGCAGGCAGCCTCAATACGCTCGTATGGCATCGGGATTGACAAGACAGACCATGATGGCTCCAAAGGGTCAATAAAACACCCGCCATGAAGGACTTGCACAATAGGCAGTAATGGCTTCTTTGGAGCTGTTACGGTCCATTGGGTCAATAATAATCCACTTTTTAAAGAGTGCCAAAATATGAATTTACACAACAGGCCGTAATGGCTCCTGATCTATCAGATAAATTATATGAATTATCAGCATTAGAGCCCACACTGCAACACACGTTCACCTATTAGACTGGATAGAATAAATATTATATGCTTAAAAATATACTTTCATATTCAAAGGTCTAATTTCTTAAAAACATCTGTGGGGAAAAAAGAGAAAAGCCTAAACTCCAGTCGGTAAACCTGTAAAATAAATAGCATAAATCAGGAAATTTAAACCTGAAACTGTCTCTAGAAGGTTATTGTAAGTTCTCACTCTATGCTATTTTAAATTAAATATTGCAGCAGCATTTTCTATGTATATTTAATTTTTTAGTTATTTATTTTTCTGCTCAGGTTTGTCTGTGAATATTTTCCCATACTGATAAATTTTTCTGTGCAATTGCATCTTTTCTCCTGTATTAAAAGCTAGTTACCTGAGTAATGGTTTGCAGGATCCAGACTGCATGTTATACAAACAGGCTTGGTCTGAATATATGCATTCAAGACCAAGGATCTGTTTAAATAACATATGTTCTGTTTGTGGACACCTATCTATTTCTATCAAGGAAGATAAAAGTCCTTGTCTACACTGTTTTAGCTGCACAATCAAGAGAGGAACCCTCAACTGATGTTTGCCAGCAGGTGGTGACACACAGCAACAAGCTCCAATGGCAGCAACATTTCCCTGCAAAACTTGGAGAAAATCCAGGCTTCAGGAAAATGAAATATGCCTTCAGTTTGGGAAGAAATAATGATGAATGTCCATCAGCAACACATGCAATGATTTAGTCTCGTTGCATGGCAAGAAGAAGTATGTTCAGTCCACAGCAGGTCAAAAGTTTTCCTTGCTGTTTCTCTGCATTTCCTTCTTGTTATTATGAAACATTTGGCTTGTCTGTGAAATATACTTTTAATTAAAAGATAGGAAAATCATAGTAAGACAGCAGCAGCAGAGAGCTGCTAGAAAGTCTGCTGTCTTAGCTCTCGTAATAAACATAATGCGAAGGATTGGTGCACACGAAGTCTGAAGTGTTGTAGCGAGAATATGTATACAGTGACTTGTCCAAGTCCTTTCAAAGAGAAGTGTAAATAGTGTTTTCTGCTTGTCTGTGATTTCCCCATGCTTTTTAAAACTTCATGTGTTTTCCTTCCTGGTCTCACACCCAGGTAAACTTGTTTGAAAGACCTGCTGCTTATACCAAACACCGCCACTGAGTTTGTAGTAGCTTAGTGAGCAAATAATTCTTCTGCTATAGACAAGATAAAAAGTTAGTACAGAATAGTGGGTGGATCTGTCACCTTTGGTTTCTATCATCCTGTACTTCCAGGCATTTAGAATTCCTCGGATTTCATGCATACATTTTGTACATGTTACTCTACCTTAAACAACATGCCCTTGAAAAGAAATTGGGGTGCTCACAGCATTTGAAGTGCAGTAACTTAACAGAGGAAAATACAGGTCTCATCCAGCAGGGAGCCGAGAACAGGATGAAAATATAAAAATACCGAGAATTTTTCCCCCTTTGCAGTGTCTGTTTCCTGCAAGTATCTACCATCTACAATATTGACTGGTTTATCAGGCAGCAGGTATCTCTATCAGTCTATCTTGAATTGTCATCCAACAGGAGATTAAACGCTGCCTGCCTCCTTCTTGTGATTTTCAGTCTTCACATCGCAAAGTTTTCAATCAAATTTCAGCGGTGTACATTTAGCTTAGAGAACTCATGGTACTTATCTTCCCAAAGCAGGTGATTTAGACCATGTTTACCTTGTACAGTTCCAAGATATCTTTCGGCAAACCTGTCCACATCTCAGGCCTTGAAATGATTCCTAAGTTAGAGGGTTTTTTGCTTTTCTCTGTTTCCCTTTCTCTGTCCCTCCACAGGCAGGCTACCAGCCAAACAACACATTAACTGCTCAGGTCCTGAAGAACAGACACATGCCAATTTTTGGAAGAGTTATATCAATGTGGCAACTTCCTGTTGCTAGATTTTTTTAAAACAAAAGCAACGTGGTGCCTTACAGCCTTGTTCTGAGAAGCTTCCTCCTTACTAATCTCTTCAGTGCACTTGTCACAGTGTGGTTTCACCCCATGAATCTGCTCGAGCCCAGGAGGATGTCAGTGGGGTGCTCATCTTGGTTTGCGTCAGATACCTGAGGAAGTTGTGGGCTGGGAGGTATCCTGTAAAATAAACTACAGCTCCATTTGTAAGGAATCCAGTGTGAGCAAGCTGACACTGAAAAAAGGGCTTCTCTGCCAATTAGCATATTTTCTGCATAGGATTTTGATAAACAGACTAACTAGAATTTGAATAAGCATAAACTTGAGATTAAAAAATGCTGGAAAGGCAATTCAAAACAATCACAAATGCCAGACTGGATTTTTGTGGTTTATTCTCTATGCAAAGGAGCTAGAATATAGTATAACTAAGAGTGATTCTGCTAAGGTGAAGGAATGAAGAATTGGAAATTACAGCTAGAGCCTTAATTGGTCTCTCACCACCTAATACTTTGAAAAAACTGGCATACAGCAGTCATGGCAAGGTCTGGGAGCAAGATCTCTCCACCTATTCTGGCCACTTAGAACTGCTTAAAAAAACTGTAGAGGGGTAAAATGGTCCACAGACCTGTATAGACCATGTTTCTGTCTGCAAAAGCAATTGAGAGTGAAAGTATGGTTCCAGAAGGTCAGAGGTTGCCTTTCAAGGACTTTCTGCTTGGAGTGAGAGGAACATGTTCACATTTTTTGGTATGGGGCTGCTCAGCTAGGGGCTCCCTAGGGGCTGGCTTGTGGGATGGACGGATCTCCACAGCATGACACGGCCTGGCTCCATCCGAGTGCTCACCCTCGGGGTGGGATGAGTACGAGAAATGCAATTCTGGATACAGTCTTTGCGAAGAGAGCGGGAGTTTAATCCTGAGCTCCTTCTTACTCTAGAAGATCTGAGAGGCTGTTACAGTAATTTGATGCCAGCTGGGAAGAGGCAAACACCTCCCAAGTCACTGCTTTGGCCAACAGCCTGATGACAACAGAGGGTTCTCATCAGGCAAGAGAAATATTCCAGAGGGTGATACCCACTAGAGTTCATCTGCTTCATGCTGTCAGGGCAGCGTGAAAGAGAGTGAAGTGACAGGCGAGTTGGCCCAGCTGCTTCTTCATGAATATCTGAGATTCTTGTCTAGTGTAAGTGGAAACTATATGAACACATCAAAGGGGAAAAGACACTGAAAATTGAAAGGCAGAGCCTAGATGATTTTTAAAAGGGTGAATTTTGCTCAATCTAATTCACTTCCTCCATATGCGAAATGGACTAGATTGAGATGGTAGGAGTGAAAGAAAATTGCTTTGTTGTTGAATGTGGAAATTAATTTTTATTTTAACCTTTTGCCTGCATTTTTTGCTTCTTCCTTCCCTTTCCACATGTACAAGCAAGCAAAAGTGCCTGGGCCAGGCTGCATGGAGAGGATTATGGTACAGTCCCACTTAGGCATCAGCTTGGCTGAACTCTGCTCAGGGGTACCTTGCTGGCAGGGGTCCATGGATGGGGTGAATGTGTTAAATGCTGTTGTTTATGGTCCCATCAGCTCAAAAGAGAGCACAAGGTGTGAGCTGATACACAAGATGTAGATTACCACCACTTTTAAAAGTACTGCCTTCCCCTTATCTGAAAGCTTTTCCTTACTGAACCAAAGTCCTGCTGCCAGGATTGTAATCTCAGAGTTTGGGAAGTGGTGCAGACGTTTTTGGTTCCAAAAGCCCAAAATATACGATTGTGGAAAAATAAAACTGATTATTTGTCACCCAGTGCTCTCACCTGATAATGTTACAGAAGCAGAGCCCAGGGCATTAGAGATGCTTCCTCCATCAGATGGGATGGATGGGTTGTGCAAGACAGAATTGGGGGAAGCAATGGGGCACTGGGAAGGGCTTGGGAGGAGAAATGAGGAGAGAGCAGATTCTGTGAGTTGAGAAAGGTCTGCTGTGGACTGGCACAAAAGAAAAAGGTGACAGATATCAATAGTGGAGTATTAGTGTATGATATGCATGAGAGAGGCAAATTTGGACATTTTTGAGTGCTTGCTGTGCAACCTTGACTTATTTTAATATTTGTGTATATGTCTGAATGGAATCAAGAGAAACTAAAATTTTTATGTAGGTTGATATTCTAACAATATCATTGGCATAGAAGAATATTGGATGTGTGACCCCTTTAATATGCTTAGACCAGAAGACGGATGTGATTTCTATTGTTAGGATGTGTCTGAGAGCAAAAAGTTTAAGAAATCTGTGATTTGGGCTACTGGGTTCTTTTTCCTTTCCTGCTTGTTCCCTGTGTTAAAGTAAACAGGATGTTTCTCATATAAACAGAGATTTTTGTGGTTCCAAATTTAGCTCTCAATAGTAGCATTATTACCAAAGTCCTCAGACTCAAACTGTGGGAATCCCAAGATGATTTCCATTTCAAGTCCCATCAAAATGCTAACACCAAAGTTTCCCAGCACCTGCTGCAACTGAGCACACTGGGCAGTTGAGGGACACAGGAATTGCACTGACTCCTTGGACCTACAAACCCTCAGCTCAGATGCAAGCACCAAAGAGAAATGCTGAGAGAGGGAGGAAGAGAGGGAGGGAAGGAAGGGCTTGAGCCCTGATGTGCAGAGCCAGCAGTAAGGACCAACAGTTTGTCGCAGCTTTCCTAAATTTTGAATGTAAGGAACATATTTAGCAGACTGTGTTTTATTTGTGTTGAATCCTGCACTTGAGTCTTCTGGTGCTTCAGAAAATGCATTTGAAGGTGGCTGAGGTATTTCAGTTTGACAAATAAACTAAGCTGTGGTTACTTTCTCAGTATGTTTTGTGTCATGGTGCTAATTTCCCATTCACTTGATTGGGATGCAATGATTTCACGACAATGTCAGTGCAGGTCTATGGAAAAGACATTATGGTGTCAAAATGAAATGAAACAATGTTAATTTGTCTATGGAAACGGTGTTCCACTGCCAAATTGAAACATAACCCTCGGCTCAGCCACCTTGAGACTTGGCACTCCTGCGCTATCGAAGGACCCCGCCACACTGGGTGATTTTACAGCGGCGCACTGGGAAACTACAAATCTGGATTAAATATTAGAGGAGGTAAGACAATTTGTTTTGTTCTGTGAAACCACAACTGTATAGCATTTCCTAGTGTTACAAGGGCCTTCCACATGTGCTGCGGTACCTAAAGCCCAGGGGGAGGGTGGGAATTGAGGGGAGAAAAAGCACTTTTGCAACATTTACTCAGATTTCTTTTGGCTTCCATTGGCTCTCAGCACATCTCATTCCTAATGTTATGTTAATGGATCTTTTTTTAGGCGAAAAATATTATTAGATTTTACAGCATTCAGAGCACCTAACCAACATCTGGGACATTGGAGCTCAAATTAAGCAGTACTCTAAATCCAATTTGGGTTTTAACTCCACCAGGATGTTACATTTCTAGTAAAACAAAGATTTGAACCTAAACCAGAATCCAAAGTGTAAGGAATACAATAGTGAAAAAGAGTAATAAGCAAGCCAAAATCAAAAGACAGGGGCTGAGAAAGGAAAGAAGCAATATGTAAAGGGATATAGAAAATATAAATAAATATTTTCTCTGTTGTTAGGGGTCTATGGAATGATAGAATCTACTTGTCAATCACAGTTTGTCTTTTGTTTTATGCTCCTGGACAGTATGAACACCTTTGAAAAAGGGTGATCTTTGATCTCCTGCCCTGGGGTGAGCACCAGCAGATGTTCTTTTGTTCTTCTCTCCATATTCAGTGTCCCTCACCTCCTAAAGCCGAAGTGTGCTCCCCAAAACTGACAGGTGTTTCTCTGTTTGATTGCAAAAAGATGGATTTAGGCTAAATGTGACCTGAAACCTTCAAAGTGGAAGGGCCTCCCAGCATGCTTGCGAACTGGTGGGAGGGAAGGCTGTTGTAACATCTGCGCTTCTAAGAATATTAGCAAATCACACACAGATGTCAAGAAGAAATAGGCTTGGCCAGTCTGTTAGGAGGGACTCCAGCACCCTCTTTCATCCTGGGTGAATTTCTGGGGTGATTCTCTTTGCTGAGCTTCTCAGTGATGTTTTTTCCTTATTTGTGAGATGGGTGTAATGGCACTTCCCTGCCTTTTAGACACATTAGGGGGAAGAAATAAATTATAGGTTTTGTGGTGTCTGAGCTGTACTATAAGACAGTCATGTAAGTACATATGGCATCGTGAGCTGGGCTGGGTGGAAAGGCTAATCACATGAGCACTATATCTTAAGGAAGCCAATCTTTTCTTTACTTGTGCCTCAGCTGGCATAAAAATCTGACACTGGCTAATGCAAGCAATAAAGCTATCCAATCTTATTGATGGCTATGGAGATTTCTTGGACATGAGGTGCTCCGTGTTCTACTATTGTGTATTGATAAAGTTGTCTCTGGGCTGTGCACAGCATTTCTAGATGTTCACTGAAGTCCCAGAGCTACAGGCCCTCCTGAGAGTCTGTACTGCTTCAATCTTACTATGTGAGTGGTGCACATTCCTTTTTTGCTTCAAGGTCCTTCTGCCTTTCATCATTCCTCAGGTAGGAAGCATGAATTTGTTGAATCTGTCATGAATGGATGTCATGCCAGCCATTTCCTGGAAGATGCTAGGTCTTCTCCTCAACTTTGAGAGGCAGACTGAGCATGGGCATTAGTGTTCGTACAAATATTGAATGCTCAATTGTCTTACACAGGCTTTCATGCACCAAACTATGACTGGTATTGCTGCCCCAGGGCAGGATGGCATGAGAATCTTCCCCCATCCCACATCCATTGGACCCCCTTCTATCTCCAAGTGGTATCCATCATATCACTGTTGAAAACTCCCGGTAACTTCTCCATGAGTTGCATGCTGCTCCAGTCACCATTTTTCACAGAGATTCCCAGGCCATCTGAATGCCTAAGAGGAAGCTTTTGGCTCTTCAGGCACCATTTACATATTGTTTTGAAGTAGTTTATATTGCACTAGTTATAATTTTTAAGATGTGCAACACACAGCTGCAATGTGCAATCCAACTTCAAATTTATTGGGAAGAACTACAACATGAAATACTGTAGACCTCCCAGCTTGTTTCAAACAGCTAAGAAAAGTCATTGAAATATCCTGCTATACAGGTTAGGATTAAAATACAGGAATCATTTGTGCTAGATGAGGAAGGCAAAGTCACCATATTTTAAGCGTGCTTTATTCAATGTGAGGCACACCCTCAAAATTATTTATTTTGTTAAAAGTCAGGAGGATTTATTCCTTTCCAAGGTTTTCTCTCTCCCTGTCTCTCCCCCACACACATACATGCTTGGGCAAATGCACACAAGCACACGTCTTCTCTTTCTCTGGGTGTAAAGCATGGTGGACATCTGGTTTCCAGGCTCAGTCTTCAACCCCAGAGTCAAAGAACAGCGTCATTGTTTGAATATGTTCTTTAGAGGTTGACATTTGGGGAATTTATCTGCTATCCTCCAACAAGTGAGACCATTCCAACACTTTTGTGCACTGTGTAAACCACAGATTAATTGCACAAATTATATGAATTATCATAAAATTTTTGGGTAGTGTTTACCCTGTCAACACTGTAATTGAGACGACTGGGCACGTGGAAAGCCTGCATGTGTCAAGCAACAATACATGATGCAGATGGGGAGGCAATTTGCATCTACCTCTGCTTAGAATAAGTCCTGCAAGGACTGTAGTATGCAAGTAGAATAGGTAATGTGAGACTTTGATCAAAACAAAAAAAGCAAGGGGATATTGTCTTCCTCAATACTGTGTAATATGGAGGGTGTGTAGCTGTCTTCCAAATGCCAGGTGGACTTCCAGTGTGTGTGTGTGGTGGTGGGGGAAAATAATAAAGTTACAGATTTTAGTGTTTCAGCAAATAAAATTCTTCATTGCTTGTGAAATCAGACACAGTAGTAAGAGGGAAAAAACCCCCAAACTTTTAATGGCTTTGTGTCCACATCAGCTGAACTCCACTGTCTGTGGTTTGGGCCAAGTGATGATGCCTCACAGGGTGTACCCACTGATCACATCAAACCTGCCTTGACATTTTGAAGAGGTGTTAGTGCAATATCTGTGTTTGTGATGGAAGACATCAGATCAATGACCCAGAGTATTCCTTTACATCAACAAACAGAAGCAAAATATCTGTAAAAGTGGAATAATGTCTTAGAGGTTATGTTTAAAATGCTGAGAACTACAAACACTTAGGATTTGCAGGCAATCACATCCCTTCTCCTTTCAGTGAGATGGAAACCAGAACAGAGGATGGTGAAGACTGACACCCAGTTGAGCTCAGAGGCTTCTGAAGAAGCTGCAGTTCTCACTTCACATAAGCACGGTGTGGCATTGTGTTAGCAATTCCTGCTTGCTTTGAAGTAAGGGCAAATCCAGACACTGATGCTGATTTAACCATCATTGTTATTTCATTTTTTAATTTTTTCTTTCCCAGAGACCCCTAAATACTCTAGTGTTTCCAGCAAGACTTAAATATGGACAAGAGGATTTTAACATAGGTTTATTTCTGGACCTCCCAAAAATTTCATTCAGAATTTCCCAAGTCTGTATAAGTGCTCAGAGTCACTGGAATGGGCTTGTTACCAAAGGTAGAGGGGTGTTGATAGTTATTCAATGCAATTTGTATAAATTAGGTGTTTGGGGAATCAGTACAGTCTCTGACTTAGGGCGAGAATTCCCTTCTGTGAGATACTTGAGTAGTGAAGGAACTCAGGCTTGGAGCTCTGGAAGACATGGAGCAGAGTGCAGGACAGGAAAGGAGTGAGAAGGTCTAAACCAGACAAGATTTGTGTCCAAAGGAGAAATTCCAGTGTGCCTCCACATGCTTTTAAAGTGAGGGGCAAATGAAAACTTGATTTTGTTACAGTGAAAAGAAAAATTCCCATTGTGTTCAACAGGGCTGGGATTTCATCCAAAACCTCCACATTATTCTAAGACACTCATGTAGCCCACATTTAATCTTTTAGAAAGAGTATTCTGTTTCCAGAAATTATCAATGTTTTCTAATTTTCTGACTTCATCATCTGCAATGCCCCCGTCATGACTTTTTATACAACACATTTTTGTTCTTTATTTTTTCTTTAAGTCTTGCACATATCATTATTATGCCTTCAAAGATCAAAGGTTCGTAGCATAAGGTAAAAATAACTACTTGCAAATAATAGATACATGCTTTTTAATAAACTTTTAGTACTTTATAAAGTAAAATACCTGGAAAAAATCTGGGAGATGAAGAAATACCAGACATGTTCTTGATTTGACTTGGGACAGGATTTCACCCCACATTTTTATGAGGAATATTTAAGCACACAGACATTCCACCCCCTTGTATCTCCACCCCCATATATTTCAAAGCAAGAACAGAAGGCAACGCAAAAGTAGCTGCCACCATCCACAAGATAATTCTTTCAAACATCTCTCAGCATTCTAAACCATAATCTAAACTTATGTCCACATAACAAATAACAGCCCTTTGAAATGAACTGAGAAACTGTAAAGCCATTAAGAAAATGTGCCATTAAGAAAAGGATTTCAGCATTTCCTATGAAAAAGGTTCCCAATGTATGTATTTCCACATGTTCAGAGAAATGATTAAAGTGTTTATAGCTTTCGTAATTGGTCTCTCTCAATTTAAAAATATAGGCTTTTTTTAACGTTACATTTCTCTGCCGCTCTTTGTCTGGAATAGCATTAATGAAGTCCCATTTTCTGAGTTGCCGAAGGTAGGCAATAGGGAAGCGATGTGTTTAGGAGAACACGTTCCCGAAGCACGCCGTCTGTGTGCCCGCGTTCCCGCAAGCACGGCCTCCCGCTAATGTGTCCATTAGCCGCAGCGCGCTCCTGCGGGCTCCGGCGCTGCCGTGCTCCACGAGACGCTGGGGCGCATATGGCAGCAGGGAAAGGGGGCTCATTCTCTCTGCCAGAGCACCCTCTGCGTGCTGCTGCCCAAGACAGTCCAGGGTGCTTGGGGGAAGACACGTAATGTTTTTTCCTTGTCTGGGTCCAGTCGAGGGTGGTCAGCACCCTGACAAAGCCAAACTCCATCACCAAATCCCCAAAAGCAGCGAAAAGAAGGAGGGCACTGCTAAAGCAGTCCCTTTCTGAAGTGTATCTAGCCCTTTGTATGAGAGCTTTTGCTCTGCTCTGGGAAATGCTATAAACATACTGGCTGCACTGATAGAAACCACATGTATGGCCTTGCGTTCAATGAGTGAGTGAATCAGTACTTTGGTCCTGGAGGCCAAAGCCACTTTCATCACCTACAGATCATGGCTTTTGGGGAGGTTTGTGGCTCCTTTAGGTCAGTCCAGAAGAGAAAGAGCAAGATTTCCACCCAGATTCCAAA
Source organism: Promerops cafer (assembly GCA_013398275.1). Lineage (NCBI taxonomy): Eukaryota > Metazoa > Chordata > Aves > Passeriformes > Nectariniidae > Promerops > Promerops cafer. Next base: position 887,492 of record VZSE01012611.1, on the reverse strand, counting down.
TGAATACATTTGTTTTATAGATAAGAATATATGCATAGATACAAATTTTTTTTTGGTAGCAACTGTCAATCAGGTCATATGTAAATTTTTTTTTCATTCTATTATTTTCTTTTATGCTGTTAATATAAAGCTTTAGGTTTTGTTCCATTTGTAAAAGCATATATAAAATGTTTCATCATTTCTTTTCATAATACCCCAGGAGAGGGTGTTTTACCTTTCCTTTTGTAAATTATCTTAAGTAGAAATTGTCAATCTGGAATTGACAGGTATTTGTTACAGAAAACAAGGCATTGTTCCCACTTTGCTTCATCCACCAACACAGGTGCTGCTGTCATATGTCACAACAATGGGGAAACTTATTAAACTATAAAGAGCAATAATACTATAATATAAAGATATGAGGATGAAAAAGGATGTGTTTGCTGGCTGGAGGTACAAAATCCTATCCTTAATGTAGTTGATCTGACAATGCTCTGACACTCCCACAAATCTCTTTTTCCTGGCTCCTTCTTCCAGGAATGCCCTTATAAACTATTGACATGCCCCATCTCCCCCTCCCCAAAACTATCAAATAACACTAGGACAGAGGCATAACTTGATCAGTGAGGTTGCTCCTCACCTGTTGAGTTGCTGAAGAAGAAAGGACATGGATTTTGCGGGAGCCAGGATTACTCTGGTCTCATTACGGAAAGTCTGGGCCAGTAGCTGGATTATCTTGTGGAATACATTGTGACTGATGCAAATATCCACAGGCAGTTCTTCTGTCAAAGGCTGACCTAGATACAGGGAAATTCCTAAGTAACTTGCTAAAGAGTCCCTGTTTTGTGAGCCTGTCAAAGGAGGCGACAGCAGTCTTTGCTGGGCTGGTGGTGCTACCGACCCTGGGCTGTGGCACTGCTGGCTGGAGAGAGTTTTAGTCTAGAAAAGGCCTGAGCTGCAGAATCTGGGACAGGATTCAACTCACATCACTCGAATTTGGGGTTGAATGTGATCAAATTAGAGCATTTCCATCCTCTGACTGGCAGCAAATCAAATGAGTTCTTTGGGCTTTTTTCCTTCACCACAAAGAACAACAACAGGAACAAATGCTGGGAGAGGAGAGAAAGAAGTGACATCATCTGCAGAAAAGTTTTCCTTTTTTTTCAGCCTGAAGGACTGTTTTGATTTCCAACTGCATCTCAGGTAAGAATGAAACATGATATTAGATTGAACGCACCAGCTGAGTGTAAATGGAAATACTTGCAGTTGAAGAGAGGGAGAGACAACACTATGCTGTGTTTTTGATATCTTTCTGATATTTGTAGAGACCAAGCAGCTCCTGGCCTAGCTTCAAACAGCTGAAACATTGGTCATCAAGTAATTTTAATTGTCTCAGTCTCAGTGGGATCATGGCAGTGGCTGGGGTTATATGGAATACTCTGTAAGCTTCCACTACTCCCACCCCTCTGTACTCTAGCCCTTCCCCTAAACCCCATCTTTCCTTTTCTGTGGTATGGGAGAGCTGGTGATTTGGAGCCAGCTACATATGCTTTATGTTTCCTGAAGATTAAAACCCATGTGTAATACTCCATAGTCTGTCAACAGCTAGCTTGGGAAAGAGACCAAGGACTAGAAAGCCAAAACCAGACTGTTAGATCAATCATGGCCAAGATGTGCTTCTCACTTATAAAAGCTAAAAGAAAAACAGCCAGGCAAGAAGTTTGTCCTTTGCAATGTCGGAAGACTGCTGCCCCCATCCTGTGTCTGATTCTCTGTGTGTCAGACTATACACAAATCTGCAAGAGAAGATATTGCTTGTGTGTTTAAAATACTTCTGCCATCAGACAGGGAGAAGACTGCTGTCTACAGTAAGTATCTAGGCTTGGGATAAGTAGCCAATGATTTGTGTTCCCTTTGCTTTTTTACTTTTTTTTTTNTTTTTTTTTTTTTTTTTTTTTTTTTTTTTTTCTTTTCCTTGGGGTAGTATTAAATAGTAGTCTGAAACTATCTGCTTATACAGAACTGAACAAAGTGGTATGTGTTCCCAAACACTAAAACCAAGTTGTCAAGACACATCCTCAGAGACAGAGGGTCTTTTTTGTTGTTGCCCAAGAATGTCTTATTTAAAATGGCATTCCTTGTAAAGATGCAAATGCTATTTCTTTTAAAATTTACCAGTACTGAGAATAAAGCAAGCAAAAGAGGAAATTAAAACAGTGACAAGAGAAGGAGGTCTGGCAAGTTGGCTTTCAACCAAATGACCTCTTGATAGATCAGCTGGGAGCCAGGAATGCATGAGATTACCATGAGCTAGAAAGATTTATAGTTCTTTGTTTGGTCTCTTGGTAAGTTTTCACGTATAGTCAGCTATATGATGGGCAATGATAGGGGAGAATGGTGGGCAAAAGCAATCTGGAACCCCAAATATTTATTGTGATTCCACAAACAATCATGAAAGAAAGGAACTAATTAAAGATTTAGAGCATTTGTTCATTTAAAATAACAACAAACACCCTTATAAAGGAAAAACTTTGCATAGCCCCCCAAATCTAGGTGTCTCAGGAGAAGCTATTTGCAGGCTGTAAATTTAGCTCCAATTGCATTAGGCATGTACAAGTAACACAAGAAACTCTCTGGGAGAGTGGGAATGGGTGTCTGGGTTTCTGCAATCACTACACAACCTTTCCTGAGCTGACCACCTGCAGAGGGAAGGAACATCCCTCTGTGGGGATGCACGGTGGACTGCACTAGCTAAATGCATCCTCAGATTGTACCTGAGAAATTTGCAGAACAGAAATTTGCAGCTCTTGCAATTTCATCTCCAGAAGTTTGAATGAGTATTTCTATTTTCTCATCATCTAGGTGATCATGAACATCTGAGCATTTGTAGTTTATGTTAGCCAGATTAAAAACTAATATGATGGTGCATTAGATGCCAAGGACATTAAAATGTAAAAGCAAACAGTTTACAAAATCTAATTTATAAAGCACTCTGAAATTAATAGGTGGTGCTATCAACTGGTTGTTATGTACTGGTTGTTACACCCAAGTGTATCCTGAAAGTCTGACCAGTAGAGTGAATCCAGGAAGATGGAGTGACCCCAGATATGTAAACCTTGTTAAATAGTAAAGCACACAATTTTTTATTGGGTTGCAAATCTTTTTTGCTAATAATGGGACCCTAGAATTTTGAAACAAAAAAACATTTAAACACAAGTAGCAAAGTAAAGATTCCAGCAACACTTTGATTTTAAAATTATTTGCTTCTTTTCCCTATGCAGTATATATACCATATGTGCATGTGATATGTTCACTACATTAGTTCATTATTATTACTTATTTATTTCTTTTTAACCAATGAAGTTTTGTCGTTGTCTCTTTTCTAGGTAAAAATATATAAATAATCTTCTGCCCCAGCACAATATCATGTGAGCACCACAGTGATGGTGTCTGTAATGTATCATTTACTAGAGTCTTTACATGCTAACTTATTCTCCCTTTCTGTTAAACCAATGAATTATAGTCTCTTAGTAATTTATTCACTTGTCAAAACCGAATGTTAAGAAACCTGGAGGTTTGCCTTAAACTTATAATAGAATTTAAAGGGCAAGTATTCAAAATGCAGCTTCAAGGTGTGGACCTTTTGCACAACCTTACAAGTGCTTTCTGAGTGTTATCATTTTGTCAGTACAATTCTGACCTGATTTGCATTCTTCACATTTCTCTCTTTAACAGGCTGGAGTTTGCACATTTAAGTTCCAAGTTACTACAGGCAACGGTTGATTTGAAGATACCTTGCAAATGCAAAATAGACACCTTTTGCTGAACATTCAGCTTTGAAACAAGAAGAGGACCAATAAGACAGAAAGGTTTTGCAAACAGAAATGTCATGACCTATGGCTTGGGGAAAAGTTTTAAAAAAAATACCGCTAATTTCTGATATTGTCAGTTTTTGAGAGTGCTAATTGTGGTTGGGAGATGCTGAATTAAAAAAAAAAAAAAAAAAAAAAAAGCTGAAAAGTCCAAAACTAGAGTATGCTTTGAAAATACTAATTTGTGGGAACTGAATGTCCCAATGAGTTGGGCAGCTTTGGTTGTTCTCTTCACAGATTCCTGGAGAATTCTGGCTAGCATGAAGGAAACCATTCATTTCTAAGGAATTTAGAAATGAAAGAAATGAGCAGCTTAGAGGATAATGAAGGCCTTCCCACTCAGGAGAATGCAGCCATAAATATTCAGGAATATGAAGCTCATCTTAAAGCTCATGACATAATTTCAAGTCAGAAAGAAAACTAACTTCTGTATTTTTAGTCTGGCACTGTGTACAACCGCATACTGTATTTTTATCTAGCAAGAACGAGTCCATCAAATACAAATGTAACATGTACAATGATCCTTCATTCTAGCTCTAACACAGATGGTTATCCCTGTAACAAATAAATAGGAAGGCTCAGAATTGAGAAAGGATAAGAAAAATTATAACCAAGAGAAAAAAAAGGCCCAGTGCAGATGATCTTGTGAGACACTACTTGATCCAGCTCCCCTTAAGATGTCATATCTCAAAATCACAGTGGGATAGCAGAGCCTAGGAGCACTTACTGGGGAATACAAATATGGATAACTGCAACTCCAAACTACCTGTTAAACACAGTCATATAGTACTCTGTCAGGCAGGTTCAGGGCAGTTTGGAGCATTTCACTCTGCAATATACTCTCCAATTTCGTCTGGAGCCCTCAAAGTCCATCCCTTCCAGTTCCTTGAAAACCTAGGCACTCTTGAGCACCTTTATTTTTTTTTAAATATAATTGCTCTTTATGGTAATGTTTGTGTTAGGAATAAAAGTAAGGAAAGAAGAACAGCTTCCCCACTTTTATAAACATATTACTATATGTTTTCCTTCTGCACTGAAACATTTCTGTGAGGTAGTTTTATGTTGGACCTGCCAATCCTGGCAAGCCTGTGCTGTTGGTGCAGCATGGAGAATACAGAGGTTAAAGTCTACACCCTGTCACTGTTCCTTCATGTGCTTCTAATTCTTCTTCCCCATTCATCCCATGAGTTGTTAGTGTTCTCATCACCAGAATCATTAGTGTTTATTCCTACTGGTCCACGAATGTTGTAAGAAAAAATGAGATAAAGATATTAACATCTTTTTGGATTGTGTTGGGGGAATCAGATAAATGTAAAGGAGTGCTGCATGAGAAGTTCTGTATTCTAAGCCAGATCTGTAAGCTCACAGATTCACCACAATCCCTTCCTCAACTATGAAAGTATTTAAGGCAAATCCACAAACCTTGTCAGCTCCTACAGATTATCACAGTGGGCTACAAGACAGGTGCATAGTTAGAGCATTTCCTGAGCTTCTGGACAAGCCAGTCCTGTCCTTTGTTGCCAACTTGTGGGGTGCCCTTACACAAGTTATTTAAAAGATACTTTTCAAGGGCTTGCCTGGAAACGTGGTGACAGAGAAAGGTATTCATCCGGGAATGCTTAGAATAAGTCAACTGGAGTCAGGATTATTAAATTCTCCTGCTGTCAGTGGCTTGCAATGCATAACTTGCACTTATTTGAGTAAGCTGCTCTGTTGTGGCCTCTGTTTATATTCTGGTCTTCTGAGCCTTTGAGAGTTTTATTATGCAAGTTTCATAACATTTAAAAGGTAAATTAGTGATAAATATGTCCACACTTAATAACGTTGAAGTAATATCTTCACCAAGCTGCAAAGATTGCAGGGATAATTCAATCTATAGATTTACAAATAATTTATTCAGTTTTTATTTTAACTAGTTTTGCTGTATGAATGAATTAAACAGCTGGCAGCTTGCCTGTCTGTTCATTGCTCTGCTCCTTTCTCTCCCATTTCTAATGCTTTGCTCTTGCCCTATCTGCAAATACAGCATCCTTTTTGCTTCACAAACATCCTCTCCAAACAAGTTAGACAAGGGAGATGCTGGAGTGTGAGGTGATGTTTCAGGGAAATTCAAAGGCATGTTTTCTTTTATGGTTTACTAAGTGTTCTCAGAGAGAGTGTTTCATTTCATAACATTTCCAGTTGGGGTTTTTGGGGGGATTGGGTTTTTTGGTGGGGTTTTTTGGCAATCTTCTTCCCTAGTACAGTGGAGCAGATTTCTGAATGAGGCTGTTGAGATTTGTAATATACCCCAAGTTAATTCAGACAGCAGGTTAGCCCCTCAACAAAACTGTGGCCCATATACAAGTCAAATCTGCTTTTTTCCTTGGGCAATGATTTATTTCCCTCTTAAATTGGCTGGACCAGTTAGTTTTTTATTTTTATTAAGTCACACTATTCTTAAATGAAACTATTGATTTAAAGTCAGCTTAGTGAGGATTTAATTTGTTTTCAGGGGATTAGAGCAGGTAACATGGGATAATTTTACAATAAAGTGGAATAGAAGCATTCCTTCACATTACCCTCACCTTTTTTTCTTGCCAGGCTGCACAGACATTACAAATTTTCAAGTGAATTGTGGAAATACATTCATAAATCAGGCCTAATTCCTCTGCCTGCTTAAAGGCTATTCTAAAGAATATTTTCCTTTGACCTTGTCCATGTTTGTCCTTCCATGGGCTGGTGCATCTGATAATTCCACACAAACACAGATTCACACAAAATATTTTTGTGTCCACAGTAGGAATTGTAAACAGGGACATTTGTTGAGAAATACAAGACCAGACATGTCTTTTAATACAGTGGCTACAGAGTGTTTTAAAACACCACTGTATTGCTCACAAACAGGGATAGTTATTGTTGGTATTCCTTGATAGCACATATACTGGGTATGTTGGGGGATTTTTATATACTACAGTGATTTTAATCTCTGCTCCATGTAACCTCATGAAACCTCTTCCTTCTTTGTCATTCTGTCTTTCAGTCACATCTAACACACGATCTAACAGTTTCTGGGATTTCACCTGGTGTTGTGCAGTCTGCTTTTGCTGCTTTGCACTCAGTGACTTGAGTCGGGGCAGCTCCGAGTAGCATTACCCCAAGATCAGGCACTCCCCTTTTCTACGTTTCTTCTTTTTGGTGGCCTTGCTTGTTTTGTCTTAGCAGTCCTCTGCTTCTGGCAACACATGCTTGCTAGGAAATATTTCAAAGTTTTTCTACACAGCATGTTTCCCATTGCTCACACACATGGACAATGTTCCTCCCATCTCTTTTTTTACTTATGTGAAGCATGTACGTGCTCCATCAAAGTGTGAGAGAAAAGCAAAACTGCAGCACTGAATATCATTTCCCCACCTGCCCTCTGTCACTTGTGTTCTGCCTCAGCTTCCCAGCCCCTGGGAAGCTGAAGGCAGAAGAAGGATAACCCTATTGGCTGCATATCTTCCCTTTCCATGCTTTTCTGTGGTCCCCATCTCCCAAATTCTGTCTTGTGAGTCATGAGGACTATTTCTCTCTGATACTACTGAGTGAAGTGGAAAAACTGCTCAAATTTTGTTATGATGTCCTTACTGAGTGGAAACTATCTCACTGTTACTTGGGTCTTAGGAATAGAGGTTTTTCTTTTCCTCTCCCTGGAAATCCCTAGATTCCTGGTAGAAATGCAGATGGTTGTAGATGGACTTACCTCAATTTATAAGGGCAAATGAGAACAGAAAGGAGAATTGGAAGAGCCACCACAAATACCTTGTTACAGAAGGGCAGCCATCCTCCCTTCCCTGAGGCAAGACAGGCCCCGGCAAGAACAGGAAACACCCGCCCTTATGATGGCATCATGTGGTTTCCAGGTCTCTGAGGTGTTTTTTTAGGGTGGGAGAACTATCCTCCGTTCCTCTCTTCTCCCATTATTCATCACACCAAGTCCTCCTGCAAAGGAAGGCTTCTTGTGCTCTATTCCTCTTACAATGCCTGGCTTTTTGGATTATTTTTCAGTCTCTGTTAACACAGTTGGCTTCTTGTTAGACTTTCTATTGTAGGTGTTGCTGATAAAATTTCAGCAGGCACACAGGCTCAGCTCTACATACACATTAAACCAGATGCAGCTCACTGGCTAGGTTTTTTGGTGGTTGTTTTGTTTTTTTCTCCTTGCTATATAAATGTGAGATCTTAAGTAGTAGAGGAAGAAGATGGAGGTATTTCTTGGAAGACAGATGAGAAAAAAGCATATACTCTCCATTGCACTGCTTACAAGGACTGTGTTTTATTATTATTTATTTAATGGGGGGTGGGAAAACCAAAAATAAAAGGCTTTGCATGCACCACACTCTACAATTTTATGAGATCCACATCTGGAATCCAGAGCATCTCAGGAATCAATCTATCAGACCCTAGTCAATTGTAATAATGCACTTGGGGTGAAATTCTGGCTCCATTAAAGTCAGCTGGAACTTTGCCATAGCAATGCAAAAAGTGATGGCTGATGTAGGCTACTCCACATTACCTCTCGGACAGAGTGAGATGGCCTATAAGTCTCCAATATTTCCAGATTTGGCATAACATTCAGGAAAAAACCACTGTCAATCCCATGTCTCTGTACACAGAGAAAAAGTAAGAGTTATAATGAGGTCATAGTGCTTGCACATTTGGCTGTTACTAAAATAAATAATCTAAGCGTTCATGAACTTTTTTTCATAGGTAGAGGCTTTTAGGATTAAACAGAAATATTGTTTGTTGTGCCTCAAGGTCAACATATATATTTTTGTGTGTGTGTGTATGTAAGCCATCCAAAATCCTGCTTATAAATATCTATTTTGTTGTGCTTTTTCACATCCTTCTACTGGAAATGCATTTCCAACTGTAAATAGTATATTCCCATTACCTACCCATCAGTCAAATCAACTCATTTCTGAAATTCAATTAAAAGGGTCTCATTGCCATAAATCGAAAAGGATATTTTATTGTTACTTTGTAATTTGGAAGAATGAAAATTAAAACGGTAGCTCTGATGGAAAGAAATGGCTACTAAATCATAATGATATTTTGCAGTTTATCTGCTCATTGCTATTTTATTTCAGCTATTTCAGAATGGAAGGACGATGAAGTGACTTGCACACTCTATACCAGTTTTATTTATTTTTTTGGCTACTCCAAGCACTTGTCTAAATCTTTTTTATGATTGTTTATCTAAGTTTCTCCCAAACGTTTCATCAATTGCTATCCCTGTTCTTTTATTCCATATGTTAACTGCTTCCTGTGTATAAAAGACAGTTTGCTTAAATTCCTTTGGCTCTTGACCTATTCGTACCCTTGGCAGAGAGGCTCTGTAATTTTGGAGATTTTTTTTTTATGCTGAGCACCAATTGAATTGTCTTAGTGTCAGATAAAATGAACAGAAAGGCCACATATGTGTCATTTAACTTGTGAACTTGGCTACAGATACAATAGATCTCACGAAATGGGTGCAAGGTAGGGGACAACCAGAGGTTGAAATTGAAGTTCCCATGCTCTGACTACCGATGAAAATTGAAAAGAATAAGCATGTAAAGAGGCATTTATAATCAGCCACAGTGACTAGTAGTAAATAATGAATATACTGCTGCTCTGAGGAATATGCAATGCCACACCTGTGAACCCTCTTTAAGATTTAGCAGGAGTTTTACTAGCTGGGGGGAAAGAAAATCCGTTTCAGTTCTGTGTTGCTTCAGTATAGATATTATGACGGGCCAAGCTTGTTCAGTCTCGCTCCCCTATTCCAACCCCATTCAAAAACCATAATGCTGAATGTTTTACTTCAGCTGGACTGAAAATCATTCTGCCTAGAAACATCTGTGGAAAAAGAAGAAGAAAAGAACCACTGGAAACATGGAGTAGAAATGAATTTAGCAGCTGGCAAAGTGAAAAATCACACATACCAAGGAGATTTTGTGCAAGGAGTAGAGATGCGAGTAGGGCATATTTATTAAAACAAAAAGAAGAGAAAAAGAAATGAAACCACGTATGTGCCATATACAATACATAGAAGAAAGACCTATTCAGTAGATGTTAACCAGAATACTAAAAGTAATTAAGTTTTCATTTGAGTTGAATACAAATATTTGCAAGCATACACATATGTATAACATCTCTAGGCAATGAAAATCTAGTTTTAAATTTACCCTGGAAGAAAGATTTATGCAGCCATTTCTCATAGGTAAAAACTGGTGCATAATGCTGTAAAAATCACCATAAAGTTTGGTTATGTCTAGATACCACCCCTGTAGAAAGCAAGATCTTTGGCAGTCAGGCAGAGCGTGAGACACCTCTCTGTTTGGCTCCATATACCAGGACAATTCCTGTTGAATTTAATGGAAGCTGTGCCTAAATTAGGGCTATTGCCCAGCCCCTAATGAGGAGAGTGCTGTAACTTGCAGTTACAGCAGTGCTTGGCACCACGGCTGTAGTCTGTGACTCCTTTCCTTTTCCTACCCCTCAAGAGTCCCCACAGCAGGTGAGGCTTTTCCCTTCCTTTGCTCTGAAGATTAAACACAACAAAGGATGTTTTCTGTAAAGCGAGGTACACAGTGCAGTTTTGCCTTCTCTCTAGTTGATGTTCTAATGTGTAACTGTAGGGTTTAATTTTACTTTACATTAATCAAAGAACAATAAAGGCTGTAAAAACCCCACTAAGAAGCATTTCAAGTTAAGATCCAAAGCTAAATGCCATGGGATTTTGCCTATTGTCTTGTTTAGTCCCTCTGTATAAAGAGCTAGATAGCAGGAGAAAGAAAGAAAAATTGAGCCCATGTTTTTTGCATAGAGATGGAGAAAACACATAATAAATTAGGGGGAGAGAGGAGTGAAATAAAGGCCAGAGGTAAACGACGTTTAATTGTGTGAGCTGCTCTTCCTCTTGTGGTTCCTGCCAGCTGCTGCTGCTATTGCTACCTTCCTGTTTTAAGATGAAAGCAATGATGGTAGACACGTGCAGACACACAAAAGAACCTATTTGGACTGGTGTGTCAGCTCATCTTTATCAAATGTTGCACAGGTATATTTTGTTGCCATGCTTCATTACCCCAGAATGGCGTGCCTGAAATGTTTGTCTCTTCTATAAACCCAATAGCTTTCCCAGCGAGTCACATTTGACAGAGCAATAGACAGGTATTCGCTTGCTGGCATCCGTTTGTAAAGCCCGGGCAATTATGTGTGTATTATCCATATATATATATATGTGTGTATATATTTAGATATATATATACACACACAGGGGAACACACACATAAAGATATGTATATAAACATGCATACATACGTATATATATGTCTATAAACACAAAGAACATGAGAGGGAGATGTACTGCTATATTATTTGTATATAGAGGGAGACTAGACATCTATATATGAAATACAAAAGGGATGCTCAGTACAAAAATACGTGCATGCTTGTACTGAAATTAACATACCCACTTGGACAAAATTAATAAGAGAAAACAGGAGTTTTAATACAAATCTCTTGTTCAAATACAGACAGAACTTTAGTGAAGAATACAATATTGGAAAAATACGTGGATGGTCTCTTATGAATATTTTATTTCTAAGGTTTTCCACTGAGGGAAAAAAACCCCAACGAAATATGAGACGCGTCACTTTAGCCTGGAACTGGTGTTAACAGTAACTCTGTTCAAGAGAAGGAGGAAATGAGACTAAAAGGAAGAATAAAATGACGCTGGGCTTTTTGTTGTTGTTGATGGTATATTGGGTGGGTATTTTTTTGTTTCTTTGGTTTTGGTTTTGTTTTTTCTTCCCTAGAGAAAAGGCATTATTTGGAGGAAAAAGCTCTGAGGGGAGAAGTCAGCCCCAGTATGTGCCTCGGGGCCCTTCTGCACAAACAGCCAGCCACGGAGGGTTTGCAGGCACATCTGCAGAGTGAGAGAAAGATTCAATAACAGCGTGGCTACCTTCATTAGTTTTAAACTAATTCACATGCTAGTGCTTGGTGTATTGCTTAAATGTGTCTGATTGTTCACCTGTAACATGATAATATTTTCTCCCTCATAGGAGGGTGAAGCTGAGGGCTCACGAGCTTCTCCCTGACAGCTCTGGCTCCAGCTGTGCTGAAGATGTGCACACACCAAAATGCACGTGTGCTTATAGACGAGGAGGGAGGACTAGCTACACCACCAAATACTCTTTTAGATGGAAAGAAAGCTGCAAGCCTGGGAATTGCAAGGTGGGTGCTGCTTGCCCTGCCCTCCAGAACAGAGGGCTAATGGCATGGGGGCGGATGGAGCCCGGGTGTAACCAGAATTTGCAGGATAGTTCCATCCCAGGGTAGTAACAGCATTGAAATTACTTGATGGATACTATTTTCATTATTATTACTTTAATGCACCATTGTGGACACGGTCCTGTACCATTAAAGAGTAACGCAAGCAAAACACAGGCCTTATATATGCAATTACATCCACTGCAGCTCAAAAAGAAGACAATTAGTGGAGTGCATTCCCCAGAAAGCCATCCACGGAGGTCAGAGTTCGGGAGTAACATTTCCTTTCTCATCTCTCCCCCCAGAAAACTAGACATTACCAGCATCAAATCATCCACAGAGCACTCTAACTAAAAGGAGAACATTATGGGTAAGTAGCAGGCATTGTAATTGCCTAAACAAACAGAGTTTAGACAGAAAAACTGTAATTCTACTGTTTCTAACCTGTGGTTGTGTTTGGGGGATTTTTTGGTTGTTTCGTTGGTTGTGCATTTTTTGTCTGTTTTCTTGCATGGTTTTTTGTAAGTTTTGGTTTGGTTTTTGTGTTGTTTGTTTTTCTGTATCTAATGCTAATAAATAGCATATTGCAGAAAATGCTGCTTTTATTTATTGACAAAACTAAAATATGAAACTGCACCTTTTAGTAAAATTACAGTTCATGCCTGCTAACAAGAAAGTGAGAAATAAAAATGATCTGGGCTCCCAAATTTGAAATTAATCTCTTATTTTGAGTACTGAAGACATTTATGGTGCTATCTTTTCCCCCATTTTAGCGTGTGCTAGTAATGCCCAGCTGGAATTGGAAGTGGCTCAGACAACCTGCAAGATGTTGTCCTTCCTGCAGGAGTGGAAAAGGGACCAGAAATACCAGCGCTTCTGTGTCTCAGCTGAATTTCCAGTCCATTTGAGCAGACAGACGTAGTTGTGATGGGTTTGGCTCAGTGGTTTTGGGGCACTCGAAGTCAGTGATTACTGACTCTTCAGCTGCCATGTTGCAGAGCTCCTCCAGAAACATGTGGAGGAAGCACTACCTGTTACTAATGACTGCTAAGCAGCTGCTGCCTTTTACTTTGTCTGTTCACCATGGGCTAGCTTGTGTGAGGAAGGTGGCTTGTCCACATCTGGTTTTGGTACAGGAGACCCCACATAGCTGGGGATAGATCTCCTTTTTATGACCACATCCTGCAAAAGGACATTGTGGCTCTCATGTAATGTTGGCAGCAAATGCATTGCTTGCTGTGCTTGGAAGTTCCCTCCATCATTTTTTTTCTCATGTCCATTTTCATTGCAGGATTTTCAGGATACAGAGTCAACCCCAGCCAGCTTATTCCCAACACCAAGGCTTCTCATTTTGGCTGGTGCTCAGGCATTGCCGTACTTTATATGATTAGTAATAGTTTAATAAGCCTGAGAAACTTGAAGCTCCCCTTGACCACTGTGGTGTTCAGTGTCATTTCAGGAACTGCATCACACCACTTCTAGGTTTGAAAGAGGTGCTACAGCATCCACCGCAGATAATGCGATGCCTCTTAGGACTCCTGCCATGTGTAAACTTCTCCTCATACAAACTGCACAAAATCAACAGCAGGGCAAGTGCGGGAATAAAGGGGAGAAGATCCCCTTGGCTGAAGGGCCAGGGGAAGCTGCTGAAAAGCAGCAGCAGATTATGTGGAGCTGACAGCTGGGTAGGACCTTTGGGTAAAATAATAGTACCCAGTGAGCTTATATCAAATGCCATGGGGAATTTCTTTAATGGAAAGCCACATAGGTCCCTTGTTTTTTCGTTTGAGGAGATTTTAAAGAGTGTGCAATAACTGAAGCACTGGAATCAAAAGCAGGGAGCAAGAAATACATCTGTAGGTGCCTTGTAGCTTTTTGGTGCACTGTATTATACTGAATTCAACTGTGCAACTGTATATTACCTTCCCTTTAATGATATGTCTTGTGGTTAGATTTTTGGGGAATGTGATGGAAATTGGTGAGCCCCTTCCTAGGAATAGATAATGGCATAACCAGGCCTGCCTGTTGTTAGTCATCAGCCCTGTATCTGACCTCCATGCATGTGTGCATCTAATAGCAAAAATGGATGTTGATAAGCAGCATTTTATGAAAGAGTTATTTGCTTAATATATTATTCTGGCTTAACATCTGCATGTGGATTGGAAACTGTCAGAGTGAAACAGAGTAATTTTAAAAGGTATATGACAATACAAAGATGGTGTGAGGCAACCTGCTGGGACAATCGTGGTGAAATCAAATTGGCAAAAATAAGAGTTGACCTGTTACTTGGAAGAAAGAGGCCAATTTATAACTGTAGTACATTTCTGTGTTAAATAACTCAATTTACCTTTATTTTAATCTGAACGCTTGAAGGTCTTAGAAAATTAGTTAGAAGTCATTTGGTCTCTCTGGTTTGCACTAGTTTAGGATTTTTTAAATATTTTTCTTTTCTTTTTTGTAAGGCGATGTTGGTTGAGTATCTCCAAGAAAATGAAGTACCAGTAAGGGGGCAGAAAATCGTGCCTGTTATTTCATGTAGCCAGAGAAAGAAGCAACACCTTGGAGGTGAATGATAGATATTATTATAAAAGAGTTGTAGCTCAGGGCAGGTGAGCAGTGTGTTAATGAGGAGCCACCTCCTGCTTTCTGACAGATGACTGTCATTGTTCAAGTGCTGCCATCAGATTGATTAATAACTGGGTCATCCTGCCCTGCAGTTGGAGTAGACTGTCTTCATTCTTTTGCTGATTTCTCTAATATGCTGACCTGGAGGTGACCCAATAGAGGTGGAGCTGAGATTAGCATTTCATTTCTTGTAGAACAACAAGAAAAAATTCACAAGGAGGCGGTTGGTGCAGGGGGAACACTAACCAAAAACTCAAAGAATGTTCTTATCCCCAGAGCAACCCCCAAACTTATTCATATTTTATGAATAGGCAGTTTTAGTATTTGATACATTTATATTTTTAATAAAGATTTAAATTCGTCAGGTTCTTTTCTGCAGTGTCAGCTAAACCTAAATGAAAAGGTGTATAAGGTCCCTTCAGAGCATGCAAAGAAATGTAAAGACCTGCATACTGAGGGGCAGGGGAGTGAGCTGATATAACATCAGAATTCCTGCTTTGCCTTAATGTCTCTTAATGTTCACTAAATTCACTATTAAAAGACCAAATAGTAAACAGCATGCTTTGACAAGTGAAATACAGGTGTATTATCCCAGATGACTGTTATTATGTGGAAAGAATGGCAATTCTCCTTCAAGATTTGTGTAATTTTCTCTCTTTTCTTGATTTAAACTCTTCTGAAAGCAATGGCATGGTGAGTTTACCTTTCTCCTTGTCATATGTTGGCAAGGTGTGATGGCTCTCATCTGCTTCAGGAGCATGGAGCACAATATAATAGTCAACTTGAGCCAGAGGGATACTTGCAACTAATTAGGATTCAATTTTCAGACTTTTTGGAACATTGCTTTGGCTAAAAGTTACATGAAAATATCCTTCAAATAGCTTGTGAAATTGGCTCATTTCTGGCACTCTTTTAAAATTACTGATCCTTCTATTACATGGACCAGCTCCGCAATTTGAGACTTTTCTATTTAAATGCAACATTTGTAACATTTTGCAAGAATACCTGCTATTCTTTCCATCTTCCTGGAGAGTCCCCTCCCTCCTCCTCTCTCATTACTTAAAAAACCAACCAAGCCTTTCTATCCTGGGACTCCACAGCAGAGCAGAACACTCCTGTGGAATGCAGCTAACCAAGTGAACAGACCTAGAAGTGCTCCCATTTGATCACGTGTGCTCTGTTCATGTACACATGCCATGCAGAGTACCTTCAGCTCAGTTAAAGCATTAGGCCACTTCTGAATTAGTTTTTGTTTTGCTTCTACAGAGGACAACCTCCCCTTTTTAAGTCAGGCTTATGTTTTCAGATATAAGCGGTGAGGAGCCAAAGCCAATAATTATCATCTTCAAAAAGAACTTACAAATCTCCACACTGAATCATGATTTGTGTTTTAAACACATTTGGCCTTACAGCATGCGAGATTGCTTTATGCTCACAAAATGCATAACTAGAGGCTAGAACAAAGCAAGACCCAGTAGAATAAGAAACAAGAGGTTTGTCGAAAACAGAACACAGCCAGCCGTTCATTTTTTAGTACTTAATGTATGTAGCACCATAGTTCAAGCCACTTCTGTACTGTGGAGCCATTTTTGAACAGTTATCTCTGCCTGCAGAATGTTCCTTAAAACAAGACAGAAAACCTTAATGTAGGTCATACCTCTACAATAATTAAGGGGTTCTGAGCATGGA
This sequence comes from Promerops cafer, assembly GCA_013398275.1. NCBI lineage: Eukaryota > Metazoa > Chordata > Aves > Passeriformes > Nectariniidae > Promerops > Promerops cafer. The sequence continues at coordinate 871,047 of VZSE01012611.1, read as the reverse complement.
AGATTCCAAATAGAAATATTAAATCAGTTCCCCTATACCTAAAGCTGCATGTGTGTAAAATATTCACCACATCCTGTGCAATGTACACAACCTGGTTCTTCATTCAATGCTGTGAGACCACCCCATGTCCCGTCGTGCAGTTTTGGTAATCTGGCGTTACTTTTAAAGTAGCTTCAACTTGGAAATATTGGGTCTGCTCATTAACAACCAAAGGGATGCAAAATTTGAGGCAGGCATTGCTGTACTCTTGTGCAAAACTGTGGGTTCCAAATAACTTTCAGTTTGTGTAAAACAACACCGGGGGCAGTTATTTTGCTATTATAAGATTAATACTTAGCATAGGCCTTCCATGAAAGTGGCTGCCCCTGGAGTCCAGGAATGAGCACATTATTAGGAGGCACATTTGAAAGGGTGCCTTGGAGTTCTGTGAGGGAAGGTGAGCTTCTGAGCCTCTTGAAGTAACTGCTATGGAGATTCTCCATTTCACTTTAGCACACTGTTAAATCTATTCAGCTACATTAGGGCTTTGTTTAAGTAACATTAAAAGTTGACTTTAGACCCATAAAAGCCAGGAAACTCAGTGTTAAGGCTGAAAATCCTGGCTGCAGCTCTGGTTTTGGCACAAGGCCTTATACCAAAGTAATAACAATAATGCAAAAAAATTTGCATTAAGGCTGCAGCGGCACACTAGATTTCAGATTCCACTATGACCTTTTTTCTTTACTGCACCCTTCTCTTTAGTCACTTTTTTTACTCTTTTTCATTACAACAAACATTTCTCAAACACTGCTTCAGATACCAGTTGTAACCAGTACCTTTCTGTAGGTGGAAATGGTGGTATCAAAGTAATGTAATCACTGTAAAATGGCAAATATCTTTTCAGCAATGCCCACTAAAAGACCTTTAAGATTCCTATCTTGGGATGTGTGTTGACAAACTGGTGTGCCGTTGTATCTGTAAAATGCTTTTTTTATGTTACCTAGTTTTGCTCCTTCTACTTAAACCATAATTCAGAAACAGAAGAGATCATTTAAGAGTTCCAGAAAGCAGCAGAGAAAAAAAGAAGTTTTCAGGGAGACAGCTGAGTTGTGGATTGCTGGTAAATAGGAGGCTTGTTTGATTTCAGTAGTGGGAGTGGAAAGTCAACACTGGGTGAAGAGCAGAAGTGGCAAGATGTAGGTTGCAGAGGATTCAGCATTTAGACCTAGGGTGGAATCCTTATTGACTTCATGTGGGTAAAAATTTCAGCTTCAGATTGAGAAGTTCCCAGACAAGATGGTCAATGTGGATTTTATGTACAGGCAGTCTTGCTGTCCCTCTCAGCTTGTTTCAGCTTCTCCTACTGAAAAGATTTTTATTCAAAGAAATACAGGGAAAAAACCTAAAAAATTATTTTATTCTCACGTATTCCGAGATGGTTTGTTTAACCTGACACTTTCTATACAGGCATTGCAAGCACAAGCTAAAATGGTGTAAAGGGGGACAGTGTGTGGAACTTGACCTCAACATTGGAGTCTCTTGTAGTAACTAGCTAAGTATTTGTTGCTGGTTTCATGAGGAAATTGATTTGGCATATTTAACGTAGTTTCTTTATTTTATAGGTAATGGACTATTCCCATAGCTCTGTTAAAAAATAGTGTGCATATATATGTATATATATATATCTTGCAGATTTACAACTCTGCTGTTTCACTAGGGATACACTTAATGTGACATAAGTCTCTGGACATGACAATTAAATTCACATGACCCACAGACTACCTCACAACCTAAAATTGCCCTTTGCATATTATGAGAGAATAGTGATTAGCCTCTAATCACTTATTAAATCTGCTTTTCCAATGAAACTGTCTTTCCATGGCCTAAAAAGATGGAAGGGAAAAAAAATCTGGTGTTTGTAACAAAACCCAGTAATATCATAGTGCCCATTATCTGTACTTCTGCTAAATATGCTCAAAAGAACAGTGTCATGTTTCTTCTCCAACACAAATTTATTGAAACAGGAAAAACTTTTGTTGAGAAGAATCTTATATGCATATAAATGCTTAAGTAACTTCACAAAAAAATCATTTGGCGTGGAGAATAACACTGCATTGGAATAGCATTGGATTTGCATCTTTGCTATGTGTATGGATATCTCATCCCAGATAAATGTGAGTCTCTGTCCCAGTGGTGATGAAAGTGATCTTTTTGTTTTTTTAAACTGTTGATAGGGTGTGGATGAGCAAAAGTAATAGGAAGAATCTAAGCTCTGAATTTGCCATCACTTTGTGGTTTTGGAGAGTTCAAGTTCTTGAGAAATTCAAAGTCCTGCTTGGTCACTGTATTGTTACAACTTTTTACTATTATTACTATTAGCTGGAAGTGCAAGAGCATGGTCTTTTTTGCATTATGTTTAAAATGCCCAGAACCTCTAAAATGAGAGATTGAGGCTTGGCTGAGTCAACTCAACATTTCATTTTGCTGAAGCAGAAAAATACACTTTCATTTAATTTACTATGGGAAAATCTTTCAAAGCTAGGTCCCATGGCGCTTTCGGTGGTAGCAGATTTCTGCACAAGAGTTTTTGGCCAAGGTCACTGTGTACTTGCTGTCCCCTTGACTGCCATTCTTCATCCCAGAGGTGACTGAATTTCAGTGATGGGTGAAGTAATTTTTCTGCTTTAACTTAGGATATCTTTGGACACAAAGTCTAAAATAAATGTGAGATATAATTAAACACACAGTGAAGAATTCTATATATGGGGGAAGGGATAGATAAGCTGTCTGTATCAATCTAACTTATAAAGGAAGTATGTTGGGCCATGCTTTCTTTCTTCCTTTGTTTTTTTCAAACAAACCCCACTATTTTTCTAAGGGACAAGTAAGCTATCCCTGCCTTAGCAGATCTTAAAATTAGTAGGGAAATCTCCTGATCTGGCATGCAAGTAAAACAGTTTTGTTGTCCTTCCTATTTCAAGGCCAACTATGATAGACTCCAATTTACTCAAACATGTAATTCATGACTAAATGAAGGTCATCACCTGTGTTCAAAAGTCCAGACTGACACCTTCTAACAAGGCCAGGGAGGTAGAGCACTAAATCCCTCACCAACCTCTTAACTTTGTTTTCATCTTTTACCAGGCAGTTAGATCAGCACTGCAGCCTTTACAAACAGCAGTGGGAAAGAAGATTCTGTGTTAAAAGTCAAGGCAAAAATGGAAGTTATCGTTAGGTGAAACTACTGTGTTCTGCAGGCTTGTTTGTGACTGAACCAAGGGTATGAAATCTGAATATGGTTTTTGACCCTTCTCATAACTGCAGGGGAGAAATGGTCTAGTAAATAAACATAAAACCCAGGAGAGCTCCTTTTCCTGTTGCAAACTGCCTGTGTTACACTGGATAAATTCTCTATGGAAGCATGCACCAACTCCCTGCTTGGAAAAAAGGAATGAAATAGCATTTCCCTTGTCTATAGAGGTGAGGAAAACCACACTAAATACACTGCACCTTTAGACTCTGATGAGGAGGGACAAATGGAAGCCTATATTTAGAATCTTAATGCTAATGTGACTAAGATTAACCTTGACTGAGGTTTTAAATTGGGATCAGCTACAGCTGCAACACCGGGATCACAGTTTCACTGGAGTTCAGGGCTTAGGGGAATCAGACTGCTTTGGCTTGGGCCCCCTACTCTAGCATGGAGGGTTTTTCACTAAGCTGACTCAGAGTCTTTCAGGCTGGACCCTCTGTCACTCTGATTTCATGCTGTGGCAGATGTTGTGATGATGCAAAGCTGGACAACACAAGCACATCTCAAAAGAAGCAAGTTCCCTAAACAAGACGTGCTTATGCCTACATACTTACATTTATGGTAAATTAGGAACTCACAGCAGTCACTATTTCAAAGCAGTGATAAGACCATATATTTTACATTGATACCATTATTATTAACAGCAAATATGAATGAGGAAAAAGGGGCACAAAGAATACAACCCTTCTATCAGCTCACCCACCTCAGTTTCCCTTTTCTTGAGTCTGAATTCAACTTGAAACATTATTTTGAAAACTTTCAAATTTAACCCCAAGCTTTCCTTTTGTTGGTTCACGGTAACAATTCAGACACAACTAGTGATCCCTTGGGTAGGGCCTGTTCAGCACAAAGTCCATTTTCACACATCAGTCTGCAGGGGAGGTTAGACTGCAAGTCCCCTAATTCTCCTTGTCACACAACTTCCCAGCACCTTAAATATTTTCACCTGTGTCTACCCACACTCAGCAAATGTTTGTGGGGACCCATTCAACACAGGAGTGAACCATGCCCATCATGAGCTTTTACTGCTGGTGGGAGTGTCCTATTTCTCTCTTCCCAGGAAGGAGAGAAGCTCCCTTAGTGAAGAACTGTAGGCTTTTTTGTGCCTGAAATTTGTCCTGCCTTACAAACTTTCCCTGTTTAATGTCCACTAATAGAATCCTGTTAGTTCCCCATCCTGTTTCCCAGTTCCATGCTGCAGCACAGACACTCCTGTGCTGCCAGCTCTACTTCTTGAGATAGTAAATGGAGTGGAGGTAGGCAAGGAGCATGAGATGACATTCTCCCTGGCAGAGCTCTGCCTGCCCACCCTTGCTTTCTGACAAACTGATTGGGCATAGCCAACCTACTCAACAGACTGGGTTTGAGCTGGAGCATGAAGACACAGCTCAGCCTGAACCCCCAAAACAAAGCCTTGGTTTTGGCAGCCTGGAGGATGAGGCTGGCACCACATGAATGAGTGGAACAGAGGCACTCATGGGAAGCCATGCATGCTGTCATCAGGCTGGGGTTATCCAGGGGAAAGATGCAGTAAGGGCCCATGCCTCAAATAGCTTGCAATTCAGACCCACTCTTTCGATGTCCATAAAATCCTCCCCAGCTTTTTAAAAGTGTTCAGATGTATGTTCTCTTCTCCAGGACATGGGAGTTCTTCAGTGCAAACCCCTCTAATATCAGGAAATACTCTATTTATCCCGCTCAGTGGTGGGGAAGCCAAGACAGGAAGACACCAGGGCCAGGAGTCATGCTGGAGGGCTGTGAGAGTGCAGCCGTCCTACTGCTCACCCAGCCACCTCCACCCAGCTCCGACTGCACCCCAGCAGCTCCCAGAGGCTGATCTCTGCCTGGCTCCTGTCCCACTGTGTGTGGCCAGTGTGCCCTGTCCATGGCTACTGTGTCTGAGCCCATGGCAGCAGCTGGCAGCAGCCATTGGTTATGGGATCTGGATATTGTGCTCTACCGAAACATGGCACAGAGTCATTTGAAAGAATCAAGCAGGAATATTTCAGCATTGGCACCAGATAGGCTTTCAGAAAAGAGATTTTTCCCACCTGCATGTTATAAAACCATACTAAATGGAGATTGTAATCTCTCGACATTAAACAAACGAGGAAGCCGCATTCTGAAACTCATAAGTCACCACCAGCCTTTACCAAATAATAACAATTGCATTGCTGATGGCCCTGTCTCTTGCTGTTAGCATGCTGAATGACAGGGAGTAGTGTGTGCTAGTGAGAGTATCTCATTTGTTCCAAGTACTGCAAGCATTCCTGCAAATCCACAGAGGCTCTTCATAATCTTTTGCAGGTGGTCAGATTTTAAATATTAGAAAAAAGTGAACTAACGTATTAAAACAGGAAGATAAGCATTTCCTTTGTTTGTTTTCTATTCATTTGCTAAAGCAATGCATCTTATTTGTGTCACCTATTAGTTGGTTTTGTAATATCCTGATGGACTGAATTTTTTTTTTTTTTTGAATTCTCATTTGTAACTCCAAAAAATCCTAGCTCTCACAGAGAATAGACTGGAAAAGCAAGATAACTACTTCCCCAGCAAAGCCTGATAGCTTCTAGAAACAATGACAGTAAGATTTAATCTGAATAAATAGCAAGATTTTAAAATGTGGGATAGAGGTTATACAGATAAATACTATTTTTCCCAGCAGGTATGCACAAAGGGAAGGGCTTCCTATTGGTAATTACTAGAAAATTGCAATCCAATTGATATGGTTTATGGACTTCTACCTGATTCACATACAAAGGAAACACAGAGGCATTACATATCCAGGGGGCCATGCTGAAATCTTGTTTAAAGGGCTGTGACTTGGGTACAAAAAAATCTCTCAATCTCTATCTTACCTCTGCAGCAAACTGCTTAAAAAATCTGCCTAGGACAGATGATCCAATACAAGGCCAACATGGATGGAAAATATACATGGCAGTGGTCAATTTTTCCCTTTTAAAATGTTTAAATATAATCCTTAAAAAAATCCACCTCACCTTAATGGAATAGACCCACAAGAAAGAATTATCAAGATTTTTGGTTAGTTTGCATATATTTCCATTCAGCTGTTATCTGTGATGTCAAATATCCTCTCTGTTTATGTCTGTTTATTGTGAGCATGGTTTTCTCCATGACCAGGGCTACCAATGGGAAGGAGTGATTGAGTGTGAGTTTTTCAAGTGATAGTCACTGGTTCGTGTCCTTTCCATTACCCCCTTGCTGTACTCTTTAACTTGATCAGACATATCTCATACATTCACCTCTCTAATCTTTCATCTGACATGTGATACGCCCAAAAAAAGCTCATTAACTAAAGTTTATTCCAGAAGTTGGTAAGGAATAAAGTTTCTGGGATAGCCAAACTACAAAGGGAAAGCTGAAAAAAATTGGTGCATTACTACTACTACTACTACTACTACTTCTACTACTACTTCTACTACTACTACCACCAATAATAACAATAATAATAACAATAATAACAAGAACAACAACCAGGATTAGTTCTCTATTGACACAGAAAATGGAATGTCTTTCCCTTTACCGAATGATTTTGTAGAAGCCCTTGCCATATTTTTCTTGCAATTTAACTATGAAAGGAGGGATAGAGATGTTCATTGCTTGCTGTACTGATTTTTCCAGAGATTTGAGTGACATTCCAGAGCCCTGAGAATGGTTAGCCTCTCTGAGATTTACCTGGGTGTTTGCATGCTGAGGCCAATGCAGTATATTGAATTGTTGGTTTTAAGCAGAGGCTGGCAATGTACGTGTGAGAAGCCCTTTTCTGAAACCCTCTGGGCACTTGGGGCCTGTTAAGATCTTTCTTGTTTCTTTCTGTTCTCATGTATCATAATTTGGGGTTATACAGGATGCTCTGGGAAGGCAAACCTTGGACTGAAGGTCAGGCCCTCCCTGGTGAAGCAAAATTGTTGCTGCTGCTGAGGAGTTTGCAGGAAATCAATATGGCTGCTAAAGTGCCTTTGCTTAGGAAGGCTGCCTAAGTAGCCTTTCCCTCATCTCTAATGGCAAGTAACCTTCAGTTTATTAATCTACAGAGCCATCAATATGTCTCTCTATGTCCCTGTGATTGATCTATATACCTGATAGTGTGTGCTATTAAAATCCATGTTTTCCAGCTTTCCTGGTCACCCGGAATGAGTAAAGCCAATGTGGAAATCCTTGCTGTGGAGCTGGAAAAGCAAAGCAAGGGAGCGTGCTTCCTTTTTATCTACAAGTACTAATTTGTCTTTAGGATTATTCAGATTAGGCCTTCTCCTCCTCCTACCTCTCCACCTAAATGCCAGTTCTATCATGCTTTTGTTGGAAAATATGGATAATAAAATTCCACCTTAAAAGGTGGACCTTTGAGGAAGTGGTTTATTTCTTGGTTGCCCCCTACGCAAACCATTTAATTGTTGTGTGTCTTTCTTCTCACTATCAAACCACGATCCTACCTTACTCCTGGCTTTAGTCTACCCTGCCTGCCATGGAGCCATTTGGAGTATGACTTACTTTTAACTGTCTCTGGCAAAAGATGAGTTGATTTTCAGGTAGAGCTGTGAGAGAAAATTAGTCTTATCAAGTCTGAAATGGAAAGAATGAAAAGGAATTGTTCCAGCTTTGTTCCTTATTCTGCGATGGGCACAAGCTCTGTTTGCAAATCAGGAATTGAAAACCCCCTGTTTGGAAAAACAACTACTCACAGTATGATATGAAACACAGGTTGGAGAAGTCATAAAGTCCACTAGTGTCTCTGGAGCAGGCATATGCATATGGGGGCACAAAGTAGGGGAGGGAAGAGTGACAAAGATTATTTAGGATGTTGAACGTATTAAACATGTACCTTTTAATATGTGTTGTAGCATTTCAACAGATGTGGAGAAAACTTTGAGGTCAGGAAGCAGAAGCCACCTTCTACTCTAACTAGTGTTTTAGAATTCATTAAGCAGCATGCATTGTCTGGAGGGATAAGGTGAACGATAGAGCAGCTCAGCCAATCCTCTGGCTTCCCAACACAGTCCCTCACCTGCAAGGAGACTTCCACATTCTGTGGAAAAAAGGAAATAATACTGTTTCAGCCATTTTGTTTTGTCTCTAATCTGGTCTCTTATGACTGCTATTGAGGGCAGTTTTAAAATGTGGACTTTTAAAATGCTTCTTTTCATGATATCTCATAATTAAACTTCAGTGAATGAGTTGAGCAATAACAGGGGAGTTCTGGCCTGTTTTATGAGGCAATACTCTAGTTCCTAAGTGGGTGAACTAGGAGACCTTTCTCTCTTGCATGGGAATTGAGTAATTGCTGGGAAAACCAGACTTGTGCCCCTATTGTTAGTGTACTATAAGCTCTTTAAAATAAAATAGCTGAGCCCTCTCTAAATAATGAATTTCATGGAAATGCTGGTTCCTAAAATTGTGACCTTCAGGCAACCGAAATCTGTGTCCAGATCCAGCTTCCACAGCTGGTCAGCCTGGCTGTGGCTGCCCAAACCTCTGGATCCAAATGCTCAGGAGGTTAGAAAGGTTAGATATTTTTTGCTACTCAGACTTACTTCTAATTAGAAATGAAATACCATAAATAGTTTTTAGGGAAGGAAATGGAAGCCTAAAAGCAAAATGAAATTAAAGGTCAATCTTCAACTTAGCAGGCTGATGCGGAACGTGGATTTAATAACAAGAAAATCCATTCTGAGAAGGAAAGAAAAAAAGTCAAAATTACTAGACAGGTAAAAGACAGAATGGTTTAATATGTAACCTCATCCTCTGAAATATAAGGCAGGTGTAAAGCGTGAGCAAGCTCAATAACAAAAAATATAAATAGACCTAATAGTTGAGAGGCACTGGAAGAGAAACTGGCTACACTTGGAGGCATCTAGAGTGAGGTAAAACAGCAATGGAAAATTAAATATAATATAGAATCAAATTTTGACAATATAGTGGTTTTTAAAAGAACAAAGAAACAAACCTGCTCTCCAGAATTTAATTTGAATCCTTCTTGCTTCCTTATAGCATTTAAGCAAACCCAGTACAATTTCCCATGCACAGTTCAAACTCATCAGAAGAAGATTTATTAGGTATTTAAAATATTTCTAGATTCTTTCGACATTTTGATAATATTGTTTTCCATACCCATACAGTTTTTAGTCCAGAGGGCTTTTAGGTACCAAACCTCTAAGCCGGCTTTAAGTAAGTGTGAAGCCAAAAGAACATAATTATTTACCTTTATTTTCCTTTAAGGACAATTCAATCTCCCTTTCACAGTTGGTGAAGCAGCATTAATAAATTCTGTATTCTTTGCATTTGAGACAAGCTGTCATTGCTGCCCTATATTTGGGGGGATAGGAATTTCCCAGCTCTCATGCTAAGCCACATGCTGCAGCCTCATGAACATTTTTTGCTGTGGCCTGTTAAACTTCCCTCTCTGTTCCTAGGCAGGGCAGAGAGCCAGTGAGAAGTGATGAGTGCTTTTCATGGTAAGGAACAATACATGAAGACTTTCCAAATTAATTTAACATTTGCAAGGAATGCTGTTGGCTGCATCAATTTCAGATATGCTGGCAAGCAGGAAATTATTTTCCATGTAGATGATGTTTCTATCCCTTCCCCCCCTCAGGACCCCTACGATGAGAAGGAGGAAGAGAGGTTTTGTCTTTTAATGAAATCTAATTGTGGAGCACAGTTGGGGAGGGGAAGGGTCAGAGGAAGGCCAGCCACATGAGCCTCTGCAGCAAGACATCTTCTGGAAAGAGCTGATCCTAGTGGCTTCATTGGGCACCCTTGGTCCCTTCTCTCCCCTTGGAGACAGCATGACCTTGTGGAAGGAGGTGGGAGTTGAGCTGGTGGAAAAATGTTGCTCCCTGCTGCAGTCTCTGGAGAGGAGCCTTGGATCTCATTCTCTGTTCGGGCTAAACTCACTAAAAGCTTGCTGGTACAGAGGGTTTCATTCCTTTATCTCCCCAAAGGGTCTCTCAGGTTTGTTAACTAAACATACATAGAATGGTTTGGGCTGCAAGAACCTTAAAGACCATCCTGTTCCAATGCCCCTGCCATAGACAGGGATACCTGCCACTGGGCCAGGTTCCTCAGAGCCCCAGCCAACTTAGCCTTGAACACTGGCAGCGATGGGGCATCCACAACTTCTCTGGGCAACCTGTTCCAGTGCCTCACCACCCTCACAATAAAGCATCTAACCTAAATCTATGCACTTTTTTCAGTTTAAAGCCCTTCCTGCTTGTCCTATCCTTGTGTCCTACAGTACTGCTAAGATTTGCCAGAGTTTGTGAGATTTCCATTTCTGAGCAAAGTGAAATTTTGCATGCACTGGAAAGCCACCATGGATGTGGCTGACATCTGTACAACAAGTCTGGAGCTCTTCTGGTGGCCAGGGTCTTGTGTGTGGGATGTAATGGCTTAACCTAAAAGTAAAATGGAAAGCAAGGTTTGCAAGGTGAAAGTAGCAGATGATCAAAGAAGAGAAGTGTGCAGAAGGTACAAAGTGTGGAAATTGTGAAGATCAAGTATGAAGTGTCCCAAGATTTCTAGGGGCTCTTTTATGATGGATTTGATCTCCAAACTATGTGGAAGAAATCCCATATTAGAGCATTAGGGCTGACATAAAAAACTCTGTAAATTGGATCAAGAGTATTTAAGATATTTTGAGGAAATCTGATGTGGAAGTAATTAGGAAAAGAAATAATAATCAGGAAATAATTTAATGCTTATAAGGATGTAGGTATATATATGTATTTACCTGGTGCTCTTTATCACGTAGAACATCCAGATCTCAAGACACCTATGCTCTTCCTAGTCATCCAGTCCATGAAAATATCAAAAAATACTACATAATCTGTCAGAAAATATTTAATTTCTAGATCTTAGCCCTTAATCTTATTTGCCCCTTTCTTCCCACCATTCCTGTAATTCTTGTCCTTGTAATAGTGCAATTGCAGTTCAACTTTAAATACGTTCTGCGCTGTCTCAAAAGCTTTGCATTTATTTCTTGGAGTCCTGCAGACCATGAAAGTTTCTTAAATTGACAGTGGGAGCATTTAAATCATAAGGGTAGAAGACATAAAAACTTCAAGTTTAATTCAAATGTGCAATCTGGTGCAGGCACTTCCACACCTGGTTAAGTCAGACTTCACTGAAACCATGGGGAAGGACTTGTGCTTGTTCCCTGGGCACTTGGAATTGTTGAGGTTAGTGAAAAAAAACCTACTGAAAAGCGACGTGCTTCACATCAAGCGGTTCAGCCCCTCTGGATGACTGCAGGTGAGGGCTCAGGCCTGCAATTGAGTTAGCGCAGTTTAGCGGGTTACCGTGCATCAGCTAAGCTGCAGAAACCGTCGCGTGTGTCCTCCTCGCCTCTGACAAATGTAAGGTGATTTGACTCAGCTTAATCTATTTTCATTGCAGGCTAAATTGAATTACCTCATATTTATGATGGGCTATAAGGGCACTCAGAGAGAGTTATCTGGGTTCAACTGATCCCTGGTAACTTGCTTAGCCATGGTAGCTGGACTGTGGGTATAAACCCTAAATGGCCTTGTGCTCATAGGAGAGAGCTGACGTGAACTTCAGCAGACACAGATTTATAACTCGCGATGAAGTAGTTTGGGATGTGGTAAGCCATTGACAGAATGGCTGGAACTGGCTTTAAAAGGAATAGAATAGCTGGCAGGGCACTTTCTTAATGGGTTTCTGATTCTGGAATATAGTTCCTTTCCCATTTCAGAGCCTGCATTGGTTTGAGCTACAGCAGCACAGAGCCTTGCTTGCCTTTCCTTTCTTCCTCAATTTTTTTCAGGCAAACATTTGGGATGGAGCTGGGATGATAGCTTTAACTCCCTGTGGGTTTTCTGTGAGGGTGCTTCAGTAGAGTAAATTAGTTTTAAATTTGGTTGTTCTACCATAACCTAAGTATTCTTAACTCAATTGTAAATTTAAATGTTAAGTGTTGCAGTGAATGTTTAAATAATTCTAAAAGCACTTGGAGCATGGGATAAGTGCTGTAAAAATCTAAATAAATGAGTAAATTGTTTAACAGCATATGTGGTAATGCAAAATACTACATGTGTGCAAAGAGTAAGAGCTGTGCTCGAAATGGTTGCCAGAGCTTAAAATTCCTTGCTACATGCAAAACCTTTTCACATTAACAGGGCTCTTTTTTTCATGTTTAGCCTACTGTATAACTGGGAGAAGAAGATGAAGTTGGCAGTTTAGACTGTCAAACAGAGGTTTCAGCTCAGCAGTGAGGTTCAAAGAGATTAATTTGAACTCGACTGTTTACGTTACTGATCTCGTACCAGCTGGGTTTGTGGCATTAAGATGTCAATAGTACAACAGAATTTAACGAACAGTTTCATCATTGACATCATCTTTTGAAGGTACAGATGATTGCCTCCTTATGTACTAGGACATATTTCTTTAGGACAGGACTCTTTGTATGCTTTCATCTGGGAGGGCGAAGAAGGAGAGGGAGGTGGGGAGAGAGCCTTGAAATGAAGCTAATTAGAAAATATCCTAGTACATAAGTGGTTTATTTAATCAAGTTCCAGCAAAAAGGTTCCCATTTCCATATGGTGTAAAAAGCTTTATTTTTCCTTTTAGTCCAAATTCCCCTTCTTTCTTTCAACTGGCACCAAAACAGAGCTGCTAAGGTAATAATAAACTGTCCTATGTGAAGTGGCATTATTATTTTTAGTAGTTCAACCTTGAATGGAGGAGAGAAGCCTCTTGGAAGGGCAGAAAGAGTTGATAATGGAGTTTCTTTCACATACCCTCTGCTCCCTCCAGCCCCATACAATAATTATTAATCAAAGGTAGCTGCAGTGTCTTTCACTGAGGCTCTTTTGGTAACTCTCTTGGTCAACCATAGGCTGTACTAGGTTCAAAAACAGTGACATCAAAAGATGTCATTGACCTGGTATGCTGATCACTGGTGTTCTTAAAAGGACAGGAAAAGTCAGGGCAGAAATGCTAAAAAAAAACCCCCAAAAAACAAACAAACAAAAAAAAAGTAAAATGCATTGGGCTTAAGGACTTGAGAAGTTATTTCTTTGGGGGAGATGGTTTCATTAATGAAGCTTACAGGATTGGTTCCTTATTGAACAGGCTTTTCTACTGTCCCTTGGTGCTGTGGGTCATGGTGGGAGACGCAGATGAAGGGGGGAAGATAAGTAAAGAATCACTAAATGTGAAATGGTTTTGTTTTACAAAATAATGATACGGCTAAATTTGACTTAAGTGTTCTCTAAAAGCCTTTCCTCCTGTGCTGTAGTGGCTGCTGCACCCCCTTGAAATCCTGTGCCTTTGAAGGAAATCACAATGTAATCCTTTGGTTTGGCACGTATTGTCCCTTAATGACAGGCATTACATTTGCACAGTACCATAAATCAAAGCTAGGGGCTGTTTTAAATAGGCTGCAGATGCATGTGGACGTTTGCTAAGTGGCACTTCACTGGAGAGGGGAGGGGGAACTATCCCACCGCTGCAGCTCATGGTAGAACAGGGCCAGCAGAGGGGCTTCCCGTGTCCACAGTATTTTCACTTCACCTGGGATTTAGCTCTACATGAAGACCTGTTTAGCAGAAGGAAATGTTTTTTGACTATGACCTCTGAAGGGTTTAATTGGGATTTAACTGTTCCTATTTTTTCACTCCATGTGGGAGTCTGGAGCTCTGTTTACAAGGTGTGTCATATCCTCTCAACCCCAGAGTCCTTCTCCCCCTCCTTTCTTTTTATGTTCTGGACAAATAGGGAGAAAGATACTTTTAAAGCAAATGCACATAGAAAAACCCACAATTACTGTCCCTGATTTCACTGTGAAAACTTTACGACAGCAGTACTGAAAAATCTTCCCCTACCCCTCCTACTTCTTCTAAGAGAACGAAAAAATCCATCAAATTAACACATCAATGAGTTGATTGTAATCTCCAGGGTTCAGTGTAGCACTTTCTAGCCTCTCAGACAGGAGGCCAGCATGATTTATCAATGCAAACCTAATAGCATCAATATGAATCTAACTAAAAATCAATATTTCATTACCAAATTGTTAGTGAGAATGAAGAAAAATTGCCAGAGTCAGAGCATTCTCTAGGGTAGGAGCATCTGGAGTTCAATGTGACAAGATGAGTGATGCATGACTTGGGGCCTGGGGAAGGACACTGGGAGGACAGGCCACTACGTAAGGCCGAAGATTCACGAAGAAAGCACTTTTTTTTTTTTTTAAAGCTTTCTCTAAGAAGAAAGAAAATGTCTGAGAAAATAAAAATGGAAGGCACGCTGCTATTTACCTAAACTGATGCAAAGTAGCTCAAACAACTGAATCTGAACAGATTAGTCTCTGCTATGGACACCTACACAGAACTGGTTTTCACAAGAGACAAATGGGGAAAATAAATTCAGTGGTCCAGATCCTGATTTCACCTACAAAGGACAGAAATTTATAATAGCTTTCACAATGGAAATACTTTGTTTTCATATCCCGTGTACCTGAAATTGGATTTTCTGAAATTTCAGATTTATGGTGGATTTCTACAGATTGCAACTGAAATACGGACTGAAATCTTCTATCAAGAAGGCAGCAGTACTCAAAATAGTGTGTTTGCTTGAAATGCATCCTGGTGATTAATGTGCTTCTTATTTAAAGAAATAGAGCAAGAAGTGCATGGAAGAGTGCCAAAAATATATTCAAAGCATAACTTTACAGTATGTTAAGTCATAGGTCTATTCTGGCAGCATGGGAAGAGCTTACATACTTAGAACTGTGGAAAAATAGGAACAAAAGCACTGAAATGTAACTGTGATTTGAGATTCTCAGAGAGCCTTCATATTACTCATGTTCAACATATATTGGAGTATGATGGTTGGAGTTTTTGTGTCCCGGTACCTTTTATTCACTTGGGATACCAGAAATTTATTTGAGTGTATAACAGCTGCTGTACTGTTTAACACCTACATCTTTTTGGGTTTGGAATGACCATGTCATGGGACTTACAGAGTCCTCAATATCTGGGGTTTCGTAGTCTTCTGAGGGGAAAAGTAGCACCCTTTCTGCAACACTTGAATCTACAGCTTCTGGAATCAGATTATGGGTGACCCTCTCAGCTTTCAGATTTTCAAGAATAGCATTTTAGCTCTTGCACTGAGAAAGAATGATCAAGAAGTGAATAGCAATTCTCGGAAACCAGGAAAAAACCATAATCTCTCTAAAATTACTGTGAAAAGAAAAAACAAAGTGCTAGTTATTTTTTTACTCATTTTTTTTTTTTTTAAATTTAATGAAGACCTGCAATGAATAGTGCTGGGGTTTCTCTAGTTCTTTTGTGTCCTTATTTGGCTAAGTCGGCTCCATATGGCTCCAGTCAACATTTTTTTTTTTTAGAGGGAAAGAAAGAGAATTTCCAGGTTAGTTGAACTTATTGCTTAGAATAAAATTTCTCCTAGCCCTTGTGTTTCTAATTCTGGCAGCCTGTGATACATCACTAATCTCTAATTCCCTTACTCCCTGGGAAGTGTCATTATTTTATGTATTGACTAATACAGTTGTCTCAGGGTAAATTTCCCCTGAAATCGAAGTTTACTTCTTGTATTAGGAGTGAAGCCTACTCCCTTTTATAAATGACACACCTTTTATAACTTTGCATGTATTGGAAGCAGTTGCACTACAAAGGTATGGGATTTTGTTTGTTTAGGTTTATGGGGGTTTTTTTTGATAAGTATATTACCTATACTTAAGACTGAGAAAATTGGAAGGCTAGATACCTGTCATGACTTCAAGCTTTTTTTCTGAAAAAAATTATGATGAAACCTGAAGGTATCAGTAAACAGGAAAGTTATTGTCTCTGTTATCAGGAATTCCTTAAAGGTATTAACATCAATAAAAAGTTCTTCTTTGTTTCCATTATAAATTTATGTAGACTCAAGCGCTGAATGAAAACAGCATTTTATTTAAATGTAGAGAAATTACAACAAATACTTTGCAATACAATAAGTGATCACATTGTTTAAGCAGGCATGCCATATTAACCGAAAATACCCTTAAATACATTTTAAATGTAAAGATG
Source organism: Promerops cafer (assembly GCA_013398275.1). NCBI lineage: Eukaryota > Metazoa > Chordata > Aves > Passeriformes > Nectariniidae > Promerops > Promerops cafer. Next base: position 854,688 of record VZSE01012611.1, on the reverse strand, counting down.
TAAGTAATACCATCCATTTAGCACCCCAAGCAGCTTGACAAAATTTTGAGGGTAAATCAGTTTCTAATCTGTATTGATTCTTCTCAAATGGTTTCCACTTCACAGATCTCTTCCTTTACAATATTTGTGCATGCCTCTTCTGCAATAATCAGAGTAAGTTTTAGTTTGTGTTGTAGTTTAGAATTTGATAACAGAGCCTTTTGGTTCCTGTGCTGGTTTGGGCTGGGGTAGACTAAATTTTTGTCATAGTAGCTGGGATAGGGCTGTGGTTTGGATTTGAGCTGAAAATGGTGTTGATGACCAAGGGATGTTTTCATTATTGTTGAGCAGAACTTACAAAGAGTCACAGCCTTTTCTGCTCTTCACCCCACCCTACCAGAGAGGAGACTGGGAGTGCACAAGGAGTTGGCAGGGGATGCAGCTGGGACAGCTGACCCCAGCGGATACAAGGGACATTCCATACCAATGGCGTGGTGCTCAGCAAATAGATCTAGGGGAAGAAGGAGGACGGGAGCGATGTTCAGAGTGCTTGCATTTGTCTTCCCAAGTTACCATTATGGGTGATGGAGTTCTGCTTTCCTGGACATGGCTGGACACCTGCCTGCCCATGGGAAGTGGGTGAATGAATCTTTTGTGTTAGTTTGCTTTCATGGATGCCATTTGCTTTACTGAGTTTTCTCACTTTTACACTTTCAATTCTCTCTCCCATCCCACCAGGGCAAAGTGGGTGATCAGCTGAGTGGGGTTGAGTTTCCACAACACCTCCAAAAACACAAACGAATTATTGAGACAGTAACTTTATTTCCATGTAGACATTAATGGGGGCAAGCATAAGTCAGAAATAAAAAGGAATATTATATTTATTTATTAAGAATTGACGTCTTTATTAATTTGTATGTCCCACTTCCTGTTGGTACTGTTCTTTCTGATACATGTTGAAGTTTTTCTTTTACGTGACTCCAGTCTGGAACTGAGTGACACCTTGCCTTGTACAGCTTAAAAATGGAAGACAAGATCCAATCAGACAGACTAATTAGGGTATCCAGTGAGGATAGAGCCTGAATATTCACTGCACTTTTTTTGGAAATACAGAACTGTGCAAATCCTTGCTCAGGCTGATTGAGCCAGTGTACCAGCCAATCATCCTTAGTGATCAGTGAAAAAGAATGAAAAATATTAGAAAAGTAACATCCATAAAAGTTTAGGGAACTGCTTAAATTTAACACTCTTAAATAAACGATCTAGCATTAGCAACTTTCTTGATTGAAAGACTGAATTTATAGCAGTACCTTGCATAATCATTTGCTGCAGTTTTGCAAGGGGCAACTTCATTCAAAGGTCAATCACAGAGGTTGAGCAACAATAGAGAATGATAGAAGACAGCCATGAGAATGGAAGACAAACACACCCAGTGAAAAGAAATCTCTTCTATTTTATTTTGGTCTTAAAACTTCAAAGCAAATCCAGAATAGACTGCTTTTACTCTTTGGATGTTATTTGTCTGTGCATAGCAGGTGCATTGATTTGCAGGTGCAAACCTGGTGCCTCTGTGGGTGTGTCCCAGTCAGATGTTGATGGGGAATCAGAGGGGCACCTTATGCCTCTGTGCTGCCTGGTTTTTTCATTTGCATGGTCTGGGTAGGTAGAAGAATATGTGCTGGGTTTGAATTCAAATGTTAATATCAAAGATGTGTGATGACAGCATGACCAATTTAGCTTTTGGCATTTTATTTCTCATTGTGTCAGCAGTGCATCTTCTGCCTGCCTTCAATCCATCGTTTTTTTGGACACCACCATATAGACCAAACAAGTATGGAAGAATAATTTCTTATGCTTGCATTGGCTTCAAACCAGTTGAGTTATGACTGCAGTCACCCTTTTCAGAGACATTTGAACACTTGATGTTTCTGTTCCTGTGGATGTGCACAGAAAATAAATACGGGGCCCAAAGCGGAATGAACTGAAAGGTGGATTGATCTTCCTGTTATATTTGAAACTTGGCGGGATGGAAAACTTTCAGATTTTTTCCTTTTGATGAAGGAAGAAGAGCTAATATTGGAAAATGTACGGAAGAACATATTCAGCAGTAATGGCTAATCATAGATATTGAAAGCTATAATGTGACTCACAGACATGCACTGCAAGGAGTAACTTGTATCCACTCTGCTCATTTAACACTTCTTATCTGGTTTCATACCCACAAACAAAAGCAGGGTTTTAACCAGCAATATCTGTGCCTCTCTGACCTGCCTTTCAGTGTTGCTTGTGCAGTGGGTAAGCAAAAAGCCAGCTGAGAAGTTTATTCTCTATAATGGGCACACTTCATGATATGATAGAGTCCTTGACAAGAGTGTTTTACAGAAGGAGTAGCTAAGTAGTAGCTAAAACATTGTGTTCTCTAAAGAGTAAATGCTTTGGTCCACTGCCAAGTTTCTGTTTGATTACAAAGAAATTGGAAAGGGACATCCATCCAGGTCTAATAAAGCAATTGTTCATTTCTTTTAGAAAATAATGAGCAGAAAAACTTTATTATAATAGCTAAAACATTTGGCAATGGACATATTTATTTGCATATTTGCAAGGCTTGTGGGTAAAATAGACACCTGCTAAATGTATGCTGTGACTGATGGTAAAAATGGGTTCTTTTCACAGGTTTGTTCTTTACAACCAAACGGGCTTAAGAATTTTGCCATTTACATAACACAGCGTAAATTGTTTCACAGTAAATCTGCTTAGCAACTTTATTTATGGAAGAATGACATGTGCATTTTCTATGACACCTAATACTTTGGGGTTTTATTTTGTCAAAATTGTTGTTTTACTCCCTTCTCCCCCAATTATTTATAGTTAAGATCTGTTCAGGCACTTTGTCTGAAAGGTAAGTTTCAATAGGATCCTGTTATAGTGTAGAATTTTGTGTTTGAAGTATAAATGTGTGGCACTTCTATGCAATGCTTTTTATTTATTCTTTTCCTGCAGGCTTTCAGATGCAAAATAACATGAGATTTGGCCTTTTTAAAGTATTTAATTGCTGGGATGGTGAATCTGTCATGAAAAATCAGGAGACTTATATTATGCACTGCTTTCTTGCCAGTTTAGACATACAACAATGCTTTCAGCTCTCCTTTCCATTGGTGCATAATAGATTTATTATTTTTATTGTGGCAAGACTCAGGGTCTGCATTTAGGGTCTGGTTGGGGTAAAAATGGGAAAAAAAACCCAATGAAAAGCCATTAATTCCCGATCTCTCCAGTCTCTGGCCTGGGGAAAATTTTGCCTTCTCTTCCTATATCTGCTTGCAGTAAAGCTGGGGGATGTGCTTTGGACATTTCCTTGTGCAAAACACACTTGGTAAAACAAATTAACCCTAGCAGGAGCTTTTCTAACACCCTTGAGCTTTCTCTTCTCCCTTCCCTCTCCATGGGCAATTGGCTGACATGCATGTACATTAGCAATACACATGCGCTGTCACCCACCCCATCCCCACATGCACACTGTCCCTAGCTTGTCCTAGCCCAGAAATGTCTGAGGTCTTGTTGAATACTTATTTGCCTCTTTTCTTTTTCTCTACTTCTGTGCTTTCTATCAAGTTCCCCTCTGTTTGTGGCAGGTTACCGAATCAGTTAACAGGGGGGTTCTTTGGCAGTTGTGAGTTATGTCCTCGAGCTCTTGGTTTTGTTGGTTGTTCTCTTGATATGGCATGGCCTTTTCCAAGGGCTTCTGAAAGTCTACAGTGAGTAGCCAGCTCCTCATTGGTATTTTGCATACCTGTCCTCAGGGATGGCTTATCCTCTGGAGTATTGGAGGAATTCAGTGCTGCCCAAGAAATTACTCATAAAGATTTTGCAAACTGATCAGAGCTTCAGGTGGAGGTTGTAGCAGAAATGTTGTGCCGAGAAAAGCCTCTGACCACACTTAGCATGGACTAAAAGGGTTTTCCTTCTTTCCTTCAACATTATTCAAGTATTTTAGCTATTTTTTATTCTAGTTTTTTTTTTCTTTTTAATGTTTACTCACAAACAGAGTCTCTTAAAAAACCCAAGGGCTTCTGTCAGAGGCTTCTTTTTCCTTGAGAGAGTGAATTAATCTGTGCTAAGGCCAGTGCTTGTCTGCCTGCATTGCCACATGTAGCCAAATAATAAACTTAAGAACCAGACTGGTCCTTTGGTGCTTCTAAACCACAGTCAGCTATAGGACTACTTGTTTTAAGAAGGTGAGTTTCAGGGATCCCAAGGAATGAGGGCCTTGCTGCTTTGCTGCACTTTGTATCTAGTTTATACCGTTTAACTGCTTTGCTGCTGTGTGAAATTTAGCATGGAACAACAAATTCTACTCTGCTACATTGGGATAAAACCACTGCTACCCATGGAGGTGTAAGAGTGGAGCCTGCATAGATAAGTCTCATTTCTGACTTCTACGTTTCAGGTAAATGATTTATCCAATATCACTGTTTAGTGGACTGGAGGGAAAAGGCTGAGATTTCTGTAAGAGTACGATATTTAATATTCTAGTTTTTGTGGCATATAAGTGTACAGGGTAAAGAGGAATATACACTTTCAATTCTACACATAAAAAAATGTTTTAAGGGCAAAGTATTTTTAACAGTTCCTTTGACTAATGACGGTTTGTTGCTCTGAACATAGGGTGTTAGTCTAAATTTCAGAGGTACTCAATGAATGTTACAATTTTTACTCCTATTTTCTTAGTTAATTCAGGCATGTCACTTTAACCATAGTGTTAACCACCTCAACAACTATTTCCTCCCTCTCAGGGCTGCATTGCCTGGAGCTGCTTTCTTTATCACAATATTTGTTCACCTTGTGAAAAGCATTTGCTAGGAAAGACAAATATCTTTGCTTTGCTCCTAAGGTACTGACTTCTACCCAACTCTGACTGGGAGTCCAGTGGTATAGGAGCAAGAATTCATGTGGATGGACACATTTGCTGTAGAAAGAGAATACCTAATGAAAACAAAATGAAAAAAAACCAATACTTGCCATAACAGTAAGACACTGCTGCAGGACATGATTTTGTGGCATAAGCATCATGTCTAAAATATTTATTATCTTTGAGGACACGAGTTAAAGTTTAGGCAGAATCGGGATAGACCTTCACTCCTGAACTGTAATAAAATGCACATATGTGTTCTTTGCAGATTTCAAATGTGAAGCATTTTTGGACATGGCATGGTTCTTCTGTTTAGGAGAAAATGTACAATGGACAATAGAAGATAAAGGCTTTGCACAAGGTATTCCCCCAGCCCCTGCTTTTCCTGTTAACCAGCCAGTTTTATGACTAAAGAGTGTGCAAAGTGATTTGAACTGAGTGTCATTATTTAGGTATAGAAATATGGAAGCGTTGCTTGTGTGGAGAATTAGGAAAAAAGAGAAATTTCTAATCTACTGTGGTCTCTGTCTACTTACCTCCAAATTCAAAATGAGGGAGGGGAAAAAAGCCCCTTCCAATTCATCTTAATAAGATGACATAAGTTGGCAAGCCTTTACTTTTATTACCCTGTCTACTCCAGCATCCTCAGCTAGAAGTCAAATTGTTGGCACATAAACATCCACTTTTCTTGGTCTTGTTGCACTCTTCTTCCAGCTTGAGGACTCTATACAGGATTCATCTAAAGGCAGAAAAAAAGCATTAAGCAAAGCAATAAAAATAATTAATCTAAGTTTGAAAGAGATATTTTCCCCTCCTTCTGCCATTCCTTTGCTACAAATGTGCAAACATTTTTCCCTACAGTGGGAGACTGAGAGGTGCTATTTGCTTTAGTGGAATATAGCTTCTCCCCATCCTGTCCTCTCCACTCTCTGTTTGCCCCGGTCTTAAGGGCTGTCATTAAGGGCTGCCTTAACGTTACTGGAGTCCACTATTGTGGACTAAAGCCATCAAATCAGCCATCTGCAGCTGTGCAGTGAGTCTAGAGGACTCCACTCCAAGTTCTTCAGCCTTTTTAATTTTTATCTTTTGGTCTGTTTTTGTTCATGACATATTTATGACCAGTGGGATTGAGATGAAAAGTCTTTATGTACATACATGAAAAAAATCAGTGCTATACTATTTTTTCTTTTTTCTTTTAATGATATTTCATTCCAACAAGCTCTTTCTATCTAGACAGGGTTCTGCTTAATTAGATATTTAAATGATTGGAGCAATGCTGTTTCTTTAACTCCTAACTGCAACAAACACATACGAAACACACTGTTGGCGGCATTTAATCAACAGCAGTCAATTTATCATTTTCACAGTTTTAGTGAGTGGTTATGAATCACTAAAATCACAGGTATTGTAGATGCAGCGTTGTGGCACTATCATTAACAAATATACAGTGCACAGAGGGATGACTTGGTAATTGAGTGGGACTAATAAGAATACATCATTTAGCTGTATGTGACAAACTGTGCCTCAAAACACAACCATGGAAAATTCACGTTTTGCTTAATAAATAAATTACACAGCCAATGTATTATACATAATTTGTGTCCTCATGGATTTGAATGATATATAATGCATACTCCAAGTCATTTATTTATTAAGACTAACTATATATATTGTAGGTGGGGAATTTTAAACTCTAGAGTAAGACCTGCATAGGTAACTGTTACAACTACTGAGTTTGATTGGGCAGCAAATGAGGCTGTGCATTTGGGGAGCTGCAAACACAGGCAAGTGTTTCTAATGTTACAAGCTCCAGTGTATTAATAAACTTCACTTTCCTCCATTAATTTGAGCGATAAGAGGACTAAAGTTGAAGCTTCACTGGAGAAGTAACTTTTTCAGCAATGGAAAACAAGGAATTTTTTCAATAAAAGGAAAATGCCGATTGCAACAAGGAGCTTTGCTGCACTTGGGTGATAACAAACGCTTCCTCTGTAATGTTTTGGAAGAGGCAGTGTTACACTTGTGGGCATCTAGGCCCATTGGCCAGTTCAAAGGCAATAGCAAATAAAAAAATTGATTCTCTTGAGCACCTTGGATAAGCAGTAGACAAATGTTTGATCCATGGATGCTTTCAAAATACTTTCCAATAGGTGCTCTAAAGTTTTCCAGCTAACATGCTCTGCAGCTGGCATATAGCATTTTGTTTCAAGACTTCTGCAATTCTCTACTTAAACTACTATAGTGTCCGGATTCCTCTGGGTTTTTTGTTTGTTTCTTTGTTTTTCATGGTGTATAGCAAACCTGATTTAATTTCAGGAATTTTTTTTTTCTTCTAGAAGATTGACTAAAGTGTAGTATTTTGTAGGACCAGTCTTCTAGCATGTAAATTTGAATAAAATTCAAAATTCTGGAAAAGTAATCTTTTGAAATGAAACTGGTTTAATTTTAAAATATCATTACTGCTGTGAATCTCCAACTAAAAAGAAAGAATAAGTACTAAAAAAATAGCTCTTATCAAGTTGCATTGAATAGCATTGGTCAACCATCATTTCAGGTGCACATTGAACAGTGCATATATAGAGTCAACAATTTCCACCTTGAGTTTCCCCTGAAACATTACGTATAGACTGCATAAATCTGCAGATAAACAGGTTTTTACAGGGAGACTAGAACAGTCCTTTTTCTGACATTGGTGGAAAAGGTTGGCTTGCTAAAAAGAACAAGGTGTGTGAAACCACCAAGAGTAACACAGGCTAATCTGCGACAGGAGGGAACACTAGCTCTGAGAATAGTGTCAAGGCTGGTTTCTCAGCAGTTAGTTATTAAAAAAGCCCCAAACCCCAGCAAAACTAAACAACTCTTTCTTTTCTTACTCCAGAACTAAGTGGTTTTGTTGCCTTTTTTTTTTTTTTTCATCAGATATTTGTAACCAATTCTGAAACCTTACAGTGATTTAAAATTGCGGAAGCTTTATCCAGATCTGAATTTCTTTGACACTGCAGAAGTGCCTGAGATTTCTGTTCTACTTTGGGGGAAAAAAACACCAAACCAAACAAACTACCAGATTTAACTCTTTATCTGAATTAGGTTTTGGCTTTAACTTAAAACAAAGATCCTGAGAGGAAACCTTCTGTAAATTTGCTTTGAACAAGCCAAGGCTGAGTCACTCAACACACAACCTTGACCTAGTACAGATCTGCAGGCAACAAACAGAAGAAAGTTGATTGTTTCTGGTAAATTATCCATCAGGTTTGGGATGTTATTGTGCTTAGAATTTAAAGTGAACTGAATAACGTAAGTTAGATAAAGGAAAAGTGCAATATTAAGAAAGCCAAGTTTCTTCACATAGTTTCCTTTCCTGGGTGTAGTTTCCTTTTTGGAGCTACAAAGCAATGTGTATCAAGTTTTGAATCCTACCTGATAGGCAACATTCAGCAGCATGTGTAACCCTGCCTTGGATGGTGCTCGCTTAGCTGCTGCTGCAGCCCAAACTGGTAGCTTCCTACCATCTGCTTGCTCAAAGAGCACCAGACAAAGGGAAATACCTTAATATCTATGAGAATATCAGCTTTCACATCGCAAGTGATACCAATGTGAAGCTTAAACCTATTGATCCATTGTAAAGTATGACTAAATGGATAACATGGGTTTCCTAGCTTCCCAGAAAATAAGCACAAGGCCTTTGGAAATTTCACAGCCTGGCTGCATATTGTATCAGCCCATAGGTTCATTGATTTGTTTTCTTCAACTGAGTTGCATCATACTTGAGAGCAGGCTTTTCATCTTTTTTTTTCTCTGGGATCAAGATGATCTTACAGTTGATTGTGTAGCCAACAATTTAAATTCAAGTTGAAGCATGACTATATTTGTCAATAATCCAATACAGACTGTAGCCACTAAGTCTTCCCCGATTTGTATCACCAGTGCTTTGGTGTCTTTCCTTTGGCCCTACTGAACTCTTTCCTTCTCTCTGCTACAAAGCCGCCACAGCTGAAACTTCTAGAGAAATTCTGATAACTACTAGTTATCTTAAAATGTCTTTCACCTGATGAAAAAGAGCCAAAGTGCTAAATTTTCACAGCTCCAAAACACATCAGTGTGAGTATTGCACATATTGACCCAGCCTGGTGAAACCAGCCTGGTGTTCACAAGTAGTGGGGTTGGGTTACAAAAGCCCTGCCCTCCCTGGCACTGAATATGGTCTGAGGGTAAATGACTACTGATCTTAACTGTCTGTGAAAGAAATGAGTGAAAGTCTGGCATACCAGTAAACTTATACACCTTATTTTCTAGTAGCTTTTGGACAGCTTTCAGCTGCATCTGTCTGCTTCCCCCCAGCTCTTCTCAAAGAAAATAGCAAGACTGGATAAGATATGGATTTAATTGCAAAGCATCATCCCCTCTTTTAATGCTTATAACAAGCCAATGAGCACTGAAAGGACCCTTGGTATAATAATGTGTAAAAAAAAATTATATATATATATA
>VZSE01012611.1:711624-844124 GCA_013398275.1 Promerops cafer | reverse complement strand
TCAAATTCACCAATATGTGAGACTTTATTTCATTTCCAAGAGTGACACCACATATTATGCTACAGAAAAATGAAACAAATGTACAGGGAAGCAATGAATGGGTCTAATCCCTGCCCCAAATAATCAGACAGGAAAATTGTTTTCATGCATCTTTGCTCTCTAGTGTTCTTTGTAGTAAAACACTTCTGACCCAAAAGCTGAATGAGGCTCCCAATCTTTCTGCAAAACCATTAGCAAAATTTGTATTTACATTTACATAGCAGCATCCCAGTGTTTTTTTCTCTTCTGGGACTTGCAATTTTATTATAATGTCCTAATTATTGTTCACTGCAGGAGGATTTTTATCAGGCCGCAGGTATTTGAATATAAGTTGTACCTAACACGACTGCTAGGAGTTGTTTGTTCTACTAAAATCTATGCATGAATGAGTTGGAGTTAGCCAAAACATGGCTAGAAACCTGACCATTAATCTGCTTAACCCTGGGAACACGTGGCAAAGAGCTTGAACTAGCCTTTAAGTCCCCCCCCACTTCTTAAAATGCTATAACTGTCCTCTCTGCTCACCTGCACATGGCCTAATGAGGTCTGCTTTTCACTTGGCCCTTCCCTTTTTCTTTTTCCTTCCTATACATGAGTACTTGGAGTCCATCTTCACCTTCCAACAGGAGGGCACAAGTCAGAGGAAGGTGTGCTCCTCCATCTGCCTTCCTCTTCCAGCTGTGCTGCAAGACAATCCAAGAGAAACCCCAGTGAAATGAAACCCCAGTCTCATCCTAGATGGCCCCACACATAAGCAAGGGACCAGTCAGTTGCTGCTATACATAACCACGTGGCTACGCATTGGGCTACTTCCCCATTTCACTGGAGGTCTAAAGCCATAGGCTGAGAGCTACCTGTAGGAAGCTGTTGATATGGTAGGAAGACACTGACCTCTTTTGATTTAAACTCACAGTTATTTCCTAAGATGAGCTCGAGTCATATAATTTTGTGGAAAATAATGAACCCCTTTGATAGCCATGACCTTAAATTAAACTTGAGCTAATTGAAATTTCATAGCAAAAAGTAGGCTTTTTTTCCTCCAAAATTTCCCAGCTATCTATGTTCTTAACCAGTACCACAGTATAGGAAAACATGCACTTGTTGACTGACTCAGTGTCTGCTCTTACCATTCAATACACAGTCTGGTCTTTTCAAATGATAGTGTTTTTACAGGTGACGTTAACCTAAAGGCAAAACACAACATAATTTCTTTGTATTGTGCAGATAATCAGTGATGTTTGTGAGGTTATGTCCTACATGGGTGGCCTGATTGACCACAGCAAGTTTCTGTATAAACTCCAGGGATAAAAAAGTGAAACCGTGCCCTGGAAGATAGTTGTTGCTTTTCCAAATTAAGAAATAGAATAAATCTCTTTAAATACATTGCTTATAACAACCACCTGCAATTTCTGTCATGCTGGGATACTCACAAAGCTCTTATTCATGGGTAGAAGATGACTCTGGACTTTTTAGGTAAAAATGCTTCCTTGCAGGGAATTTATATATTTCTGCTTGGCAGAGAGTCCACACATCCAAATTTGCACCAGAAGTAATGAGGTTTTACTCAGTTTTAGGCAGCACTAGGAGAGGCCTGGGCATCCTGAGACCGACCTTCCTTTGCTGGGTATGTGGTGCTGGTGGCAATGGCAGCTCATGGATGGCTTCTCACTCTCCATGGGGGAAACAGCCCAAAGGGAGAAGAAAAAAACACCCCACAAAAGCTCTAGTTCAGAGCTGAAGTAGCAGGTAGTAGAAAAAAGCTAAGTCAATGGGGCAGAAGCTGGTGAGGGGGCACTGCATGTTTTGGTTGCCAGGGTCCCAAGAGCATCCACAGCCCTGCCCTACCCCTCACCTGCCCATGGCCCAAGACCCCATCTCAACCCTCAGGGCTGTCATCCCCTGTCCCAGTGGTGGTGCATCAGGGCCAGTCTTCAACTCCCCACAGCCTGACCCTGCCTGGCCGTGGTCCTTAAGCCTGGTCTGGACTTGCAATTTCCCAGTCTCCAGGGAGGTAGCTGGTGCCCAGGAATGGGACTGTCCTGGTGTCCCTGGCTTCCCAGCTCCTATATGGGGGATAGGATGGGTCCTGGCTGCCAGGACCCACTCTGACAGACCCCCGTGGGGACCCCCCACCATTCTGGCCCCAGGGAGCCCTGACGTCCCCCTATACACACTCCTGATTAATTAGTCTTTAATTCTGTGCAAAATCAACGCATGCTCTCGTGTAGATATTACCAGCTGACATAGGAATGGAGAGGTAATATCCTGGCCATTTGTTTCTGTAACTTGATCGTGTTAGCAAAGATACTATTTTAAGACTAGAAAAAAGGCCTCACCAAAAAAAACCCCTCAATGCAATCTTCCATTCATTCTCATCAGAGAAGAAAAGGCCTTGGCCTCATCCCTAGCAAGCTTTGCCCCCATAAGGCACTGCAGCCTCTGCCTTCCTTCTCTCCTTCCAGGGCTATAAATTAATATCTCATCATTGGCCATAATATGCCCTGTAACTCTGTTTATTATTACTGCGTATTTTAGACAGGTGGTAAGTATTGGCACTTTTTATTATGCTGATAAACAATGTCGGACTGCCAGGTGAAATGTCTTGTCGGGATGATTTCTCACTTCCCTGTAGCCTCCCATGGATTTCTGCCTGGACTAAGGGAGTGCAGAGCTTCAGTGAGTCTGCCTTCTGCAGCATCCCTCTCCCCTCTCCTGTGGGGATCAGCCAATGGCTGCCACTCCTTTCCTCCTTTCCACGCGCTTTCAAGGGACATAATGACACAAATGTACACAGCTCTTAGGAAACCAAGCACAAATAAAAGTGCCTTCCCTCGCTTCCGATCCTCATTTCCCTCATGCTTTTTGCTGCTCTCTCAGATCCATTCCCTTTTGCTGTGCAGCAGCATTGGAGGTCCTGCCCTCCTGAACTGCTGTTGTTTCTGAGATCTGGAGTGAGATCTGGCGTGGGGTGGCCAGCAGACCTGGATATATTTGGCTATTTATTGAAAAATCCTTACGCACACTTACTCACTGCTACTTGCACGATGCCGCCTGGCATGTATCAGGTTCACACATAGTGCTCACACGTACGTGATATTGCCTCAGATGTATCAGAGCCTTTCTCGACTGTCTTTCCATCTCTCCTCTTGCAGCATTGCATCTACTTACCAGCTTTGCTTCTCAGACACCTCGCGGCGTGTCGCAGAAGGTGTGTGCGTCTGCGCAGTGCATCTCCGCGGAGTGCTGCGGGGACGTACCTCAGCGAGGTGCAGACACCTGGGAGAAAAGTCACTTTGATGGTGCTGGTGGCACTAACACTCTTATGTTGCTCCCAGTACATAAATTAGCTTGGCTATGTTTTCAAGGCATGCATTGTATATACAAGTGTACAGTGTCCTGTCTGGCACGAACAGCAGCCATTTTTCCTCTGCAACCCTCTTGTCCAACTCAGAGATGAATGTAAAGAATTTTATGAAGTTTATTTATAGATCCATTTTTTTTGGCACTTGCAAATCCTAGGCACTAAATTAAAAAAAAAATTGATTTTCAACTTCACTTAAATATTCAAATGTTAACAAAATTCAAGGATCTTGGTTGTTGATACCTCTTTGTTCATATGCAGCCACTCATTACTGAAATGCGCCCTTTTTTCCCTGCCTTTACAGACTGAATCCAAGTTCTCTAATCAAAAGGGCTGTGGGAGGGATGCAGTCAGTAAGTTAAAAGGTCACAGGAAGGAAATGCTGGTATATGATAACTGACTTTTGTTTTGACTTATTTTAACAAGACTAATTTTGATTTCTGAGAATCAACCCTCTCCTCTCCTCTCCTCTCCTCTCCTCTCCTCATTCTTGGGGATGGTCCTGTGCAGAACTAAGAGTTGGACTTTGATGATCCTTGTGGGTCCCTTCCAACTTAGAATATTCTGTGATTCTGAGTTAAAACTTTTTTCAGATGGATTTTAATGTTGATTTTATCTGCTTTATGTATTTTTTGTGGCATTTCAGATTTCTTTTCTTTAATTAAAAACACCATCTACTGTCACTGTTCAGGTGGGTAAAGGAGTACATACTCCAGAGAAAGCAGGATGTAGGATCTAAACTCACAGCATCCTTTTCCTTTCCCCGTAGGCTGCGGCTGTGAAGACTGTGGGGTGTCACAGAGCCAGTGTCTCCACGGCGTTGTATGGGACACAATTCCAAGGTCACCTAGCCTTGTTGGAAGAAGAGGACTTCCTTTACTAGTCACCCATTCCCTTCTGTTTCAGTGACTATGGCTGTGGTAGCTATTGAGTTTATAAGAGCCAGTACTTTGGATAAGAGAAGTTAGCAACTTATCAAGTGAAATACTGAGCAAGGGTTAACACAGTGCAGTGGCTGATGTGGTTTCCTGTCCTAGGTGCACCTCCTTTATTTGTGCTGCACAAGTGACCCTGAATGAAATGAGGAAACAAAGGGACAGCAACAGGTTTGGAGTAGAACATATTATGTATGTACCATGTAGTCTTTTAGTCAAGATTTGCTGTGTGTGAAAGCCTCTGTCCAGAAGTGAAGCTCCTTACTGTTTTCCTGAGACAATTAAATACAGTAGTAATCTCAATAGGTGAGACCCCTGTGTCATATGATATGCTAATTAAAAACCTAGAAATAAGATCCAGTCCTAACTCTTAAATCTTTTCATTACCCGGGGAGTTCTGCCTTGTGCTCCATCTAGACATGCTGTGTGCTTTGGAGAGAAGGATGGACTGATCTGGGCTACAATTATGTCACTCCTAGCACTTGTCCATTGGTATTATGGAGACATTCTGGTGAGGGATGCAGTACCCTGAATGTGAAATTCCCTGATAACTGGGTGGCTAAAAGCTAGATCTGGATTTTTCTGCCAGCGGCCATCTCTATTTAAAATGCAAGATAAATTAATCTCCTCCCCCAACATTATCAGAATCCCGCAGATGGTGTTATTATAAATAAGTTCTGTTTATCTAAAAGTATTAGCATTTAACTCTAGGAGGAATGGTTGTTGTCATGTGTGGTTCAGATCTCTATAGATGTTAGGGGTTTCTTTTGCCTCCAGCAAGATGAATATACAAAAAAAAAAAAAAAAAAAAAAAAAAAAAAAAAAAAAAAGAAGAAAAAAAAGAAAAAATACATATACTTGTTTTACTGGAATATACACCCTCTTGTAGGCTCTTATTTGTGAATATTTAGCTGAGCAACTGAAGTCAAGGAAGGAAAAAGTGAAAAAATGCTAATCACAAATGTGCAAATAACATCCATGGGAGCAATTTTAGCTAAAGCTACCATAGCGATGCTCATTATTATAGGTAGATAATTAAAACTGGAGAAAAAGAATGATCTTGTTGCATAGGAATATAAGGGTTAAGAAATAATTTTAAGGATGGCAAGTTAGGATAGGTAGTTTGGGTGAAGATGGGGTAGGTAATGAAAAAACCTCCTGAAAAAACCAAGCTACAATCAATTTTTAGACACTTCTGTAAAGAAAATGAGGTAATCCAATCAAGGAATGCAAACAGAGCCATTTGGTTAGATGACCAATTACACTGGGGCAACAGTGACTCATTAATATTTGTGCCATATGTTTATGAAGAATCCAAGGGCTACATTAAGCAAACTTGAAGTAACTGGGACTTAGCAGGTAACTCATAGAGAAAAAAAAAAAAAGAGGCCTAGAAAATTGATTAACTTTATTCACTGAGAATGGTATGCCCCTTTTTCCGGACAAAGTCATACTCAATGTCCTTGTCCTACTGATGGACTTTGTGCCTATATTTTGCTTTGAATAATTTTGGATAACTGAGGTTGGTGAGCTTTCTGTTTTCCCTGAAACATAGTCTGCGTTCCCTAAATGAAAAGAAATGTAAAGCTCTTTACATTTATGCAGTCATTAATTAACCTGCAACAACTTAGTGGCACCAAGGGACTGAGTGTGTTAAAAATAGACATCAAAGTCAATGACAACTTTGACTAACTTTTCTGTTTTTTTGTCACTTAAGCACTTAACTGTATTTGACTGAAATCATAATGATGTAGTATCATATATTAAGACCGTCAAGGTTTTTGTTGGTCATATGCTTCTTGCCCTCTAAGTCCACTTCATATCTAATGCCCTGGGCTGTTCTTCTACTCCAGGTCTCAAATAAAATTCTGAGAATCCATTGTTTCCTGTGTTGGTCAGTGATTCAGGGATAGGAAACCTGGTTTCTTTTCTATTTATTGAAAATGGTAGTTTCCTTCCCCTTTGGAAATGAAAGTGCTGAACTGGAGAAATTGAAGTTGAAACCATGCTCAGGGTGATGATATTTGACATAGTCAGTCTGGTGATCAGAGGGACAGAGTCATGGGTGACTTGTGTGTGCAGAGAGCTTTTTAGCAAAGGAAAGTTTCCTAGTAGTGATAATCCAAGGTCAAATGTTGGAAGTTGAAAGTGCAAGCCAGAAAGTAATTTTGTTTCAGGGTTTTATACTTTCATTTTGCTACCATCATAACTTGGGGAGGGGGAGAATCTCTGTGACCAACTGCCTTTGTAGATACTCATATATGAATTGTTAAACCTCAGCGTTCTTCTTTGATGCTAGAGAGACTGTCATTAATTATATAGATTCTTGGCTATTTTTGTATTGTATGCAAAATCAGCTGTTTTGATAATGTGAAAGCACTTAGAGCTTAGCCTGTGCTTAAGACCTAGTAGGACTCACATGCTATGTTCTGTAACTAGGATTATATATGCCAGGGTTTCTTTTAATAGATTATATTGCTCAGAAATTACAATATGGCGGTCATTATTCTCTTAGATTAATTAATATAAGCTATTTAGAGTGGCAAACTAAGGTGTGGGCGAATCAAACTCTGCTTTGGTGAAGAAAGTACTTGAGGCTTCGTTTCTTACTTGCTTCTTCAAAATCCAGGGCATGCTACATGGCTCCAAAACTCCATGGGAGAGCAATACTAAGCCTCAGTTATGGAGTCAAGCCCCTAAATTTGTCTGAGGAGCAGATCTTATACCAGTTCTTTTGCTTGTGAGCACAATTCACCTGAGCTGTCTTAGGCTTTTTTTGGGGGACCATGCCATTTTCTTTGAATTCCACCTGTAGCTGACTGCTGGCACCTGACCCATAGCTGGCATTTCCATTAGGTGCCAAGGTTAATGGCAAAAATAGCAAAGACAAAGTTTACAGTGCCAAGTCTAGCTCCTTTTGTCAATCTAGCTCATTTGGGATTTTTCCTAGAACTAATAAATACAACAGAAGTCTTCAAAAGGCTTCAAACATTTTTGACTACTTTCCCCCCCCTTCTACTATGGACTCTCTCTGTTCTAAAGAATTTCACAGTCTAACAGACTTTGCTCCCAGGAAAAGTTTTCAGGGAATGAATCAACATTTCACTTCTTCTTAAAGTGAAATAATGCATCACCATACTTAGAGTTCTGTATCCTCATTCCAGCCTTGTGGATTTTTTTTTTTACGCCTTTTCCTACTGTAATGAATAATGCTTTAGTGCTGACACACTTCAATCCACAAGATGTCAGCTGTTAGGATTTTCTACAAAGTGAGATCATGCTCTTTCAGGCCTGTTTGTGAGTCAGCTGAAAGGACTCTGCAGGGCTGGTGGGGAGGGCCTTATTTTCATTCTGCGACAAAGTTGTTTTCTTCCTAATTAAGGCAATGGAAAATTTAACTTTGTCTTCATTGTTGCAAAGTAGAGGACAGGAAAAGAGAAACTTGATTAGAACCTCCTATGTGCAATGTTTT
The DNA here is from genome assembly GCA_013398275.1 of Promerops cafer. Taxonomy (NCBI): domain Eukaryota; kingdom Metazoa; phylum Chordata; class Aves; order Passeriformes; family Nectariniidae; genus Promerops; species Promerops cafer. The sequence continues at coordinate 836,317 of VZSE01012611.1, read as the reverse complement.
GGCCTGACTAGTCTGCCAAGTAAAATGCAAATGGTAAATTTTTTCTTTTAAATGTGTCTTAATTTCTTTCATGTTCCTATAAAACAGTGGCAGCTGAAAGAAAAAAGATGAGCCACCAACAAATAATGGAATTTTACCATTGTCCATAAAGAACGATATATTGATTGATTATTTTTGGTTTGTGTAAAGGCATTTGACTGAAACTTCAGACACAACAGCACATCATTATAAAGTACAGAGACTTTAATAGGTCAATGTCTGAAAAAGTACACCAACACAAAGTTCCATAGTGCCTTGGTCTGCTTCCATAGCCTCCTTGAGACAAGCCAAGAAAAACAGCAAGGTTTTGTGTTATGGCTTGAAGGTCAATAAATCTCTGCTAAACCAAGGAGGGAAATAAAAAGTCTGGAACCAAGAACCCCGCACATGAGCTGTCTTGTAGCCGAGCTTACTCCCAGGTAATTTGGGGCTCTGTCAGTCAAGACAACACCACTGGATAGATCTCTAGGAAGAGCTGGATCCAAATCATTTAGAGATTCAAAGCTCAAAGTCAGTACTTAGAGCAGTGCTGCCAAGTGGAAGGTGGCACTGGAAGGCAGGCAGGAGGCACGAGTGTGGCTGAGCAGGAGGCAGAATGACCACAGGGACAGCGCCATAGCGAGCCGAGGCAGCAGCTCAGTGCGGAGCTGCCCCAGGAGTTAATGCTGGCTGTGATCACCACGGTGGGTTGGGAACACAGTGCTTTTGGGCAGCAAAGCTGTGGCTTCCCAAAGGTTTCTGAGCAGTGAGACAGGCACTGCTGGTCAGGAGGCCACTCAGGCTGCAGAACAGACTAACAGAAGCTGTATAAAGATAAAGTGTGTTGGGTCGGCTGTGTGCTCCCTGCATCACTCACACACGCAGCCCAAATCATCTCTCTTAGACAGGATTCCCATTTACACAGCATGTAAAAGTGGAGATGGCAGAAATCTGTGTAGGACAGGGCAAAATGTGACTTCTTGGGGTAGGAGAGGGCTCATCATTTTCTAGTGATTTACTGGTGCTTTTAGAGCAGTGGTAGGCAAAACTGTTGAGCAGTTCTATCTGCTAGGGGTTTTAAGATCCATTCACTTCCGAGCTCCAGGCTGGTGGCAAGGTTTGTTCTGCTGTGTTTACAACAAAATCTTTTCTGCACATGTGGTATTTTCTCCCAAACCAACATGTCAACTCAGATGGGATCAGGTTTTTTTTCCCGTTGGGGAAGAGTGCACATTTAGAACAGCTGCAAATGAACTAAATGCTAGCTGGAAATGGTCAGGCAACAGTCCAAGCTAACATTAGAACAACAGAGAGGGTGAAGCAAAGTGCTTATATTTTTGCTGAATCAATAACTCTGTCCAGGTTAACTTCAAGGTGTTGCTTACTTCATTGCTGTGCATCACATAATTAATTTTTTCTGCATTTGGAGATCCAATTTGTGCAGCAGGCTTCCCACTGAGGCTTCACCTAGGTTTTAGTTTAATTTAACTAGAGGGTTGGTGTTTTTTCTGTGTGTTTGCTTCTCCTCCCTGTGCTTCTAAATCTAACTCCTCATTGGGAAAACAAGGAAGCATTGCGGTTAAAAGCCTAATGGAGAAGCTGGCTCTGGAAAGCTGTATTCTCACCCCCGGAGAAATCTTGGAAATGGTGCAAGCCTATGGTAACTAATGCAGCCTTTGCAATGATAAATTTATTCCTTCATTTGCAAGCAAATTGATGCACATTGCTAGGTCTTGATGACCTCTGTTTTGGTTTGTTTTTTGTTTTTTTTCTTTTTTTTCTTTCTGTCAGTTTCACCTATTTGCATGACACTGTGTGAGTTTGGAAAGAACTTAGAAAAGCTGGAGATGTGACTGCATGATTCTTTTAGTCCTGAAAAGCCCTATTTGACACAAACAAACAAGAAAGAGAAATCTTTTATACACTGCTCTGTATGGGAATGATTTGAGCTACTCAGCAGCCTTTCTTTAAAACTCTGTCCTTTAGAAGGTAAATAACTCCTTCTCCACTCCATCTCAAACTTCTAGCATAAAAGCTGGATTGAAAAGCAAAGGCACTGGAAAATAAGGCAGGTACATGTGGCCAATACATTTCACTGGAAAAATTTTGCTAGCTATCATGCCACATGGTGTTGTATATGATTATTAGTTGCAAAATAGCATAGCTTGAATGTTATTACTGAACATTAAAGAATATTTCACTTCTAATTATGGAATAAGAAGAAGAGCTTCCAACTTACCTACCAAACATTTGCTTTGCACGCATGAGAGTTTCCATTTTTTAAATCTTTTTAATTTAAAAAACCCCTGCAAACCAGCTACTTTCTTTTGCAGCTTCCGGGTGCCTTGAAGTTGCCAGTGTGGAAAGAAAAAGCATTCACACCTTAAGGTCTACATTTAATTAAAATGCATTACACTATTTTGAGTAAAATACTGAAATTAAGAAAAGGGTCAAAATATTCTCCAGCTTAATTAGAGACTTGATGATTGAGGACCTGAAAAGAGCATTTTTAAAGATCATTTAGGACACTCCTGAAAGGGTATGGGGAGGAAGTTCCCCAGGTCAGTGGACCTACCTTCTTTCTGTTGAAAGCAATTGCACCAAAAAAAGTTCCACCAGTCTCACATGGAAGCTGGTCTTGATTTTGCCCCCACTTCTATTGCAAGAGATTTTCAAGTCTTATTCTGCTTTTTTAAAAGCAAGAGAGCAATTAACGGCAGTTCTGCAAATTGAATGACTTCAATCTTTGGCACAGAGAATATTGCATAAGGACTGTGAGTTATTAATGATAATATTAGCCTGTTACCTAAGACATCTTTACTAGTAGATCTTCAAGTTCTTTAAAAATGAAGCAACTGTCAGGGTCTCCATTTTCATATGGGGAATTAAAGCTTTGCAGAGTGAGATGATGTACTCAAGGTCATCTCAGTTAACTAATAGCATAGCTGGCATTAGAAAGCAAATCTGTACAGTTCCAGGCCACTCTGTTATCCAGCAGATCACACTGACTTCCCCTAGGGTTAGAAAGGATCGCTTGATTGGTGATAAAACAGTGTTAACTACCGAGGCCAGGATTTTTGAAAGAACCTTGGGGCTAAAAATGCATGTCTCCCACACACAGCAGTGCAGGGGTGTCGTGAGCTGACCCTGAAAATCCTGAAACATCCCTTTGTGTTTAATTTTTCTGTGAAAGATGCAAGCTGTAACAGCTCTGTCTCACAGTCCCATTTTTATTAAATGTATATGCATAGGAGATGATGCTCTGCCCTGTTTTTGAGGCCATTCAATTAAGCTTATAATTAGAGATTTGCTGCTGCAGCAGAGAAACAGATAGTCACAATACTGCTTCAGCTGAGCTCCACTGAACTCAGCAACAGACACAGCCAGAGACGATTCCTTCTGAAAACTGTTTACTGCCTGAACAGAGTAGTCCAAAGGTGGCAGTGAGGCACAGAAAAATGATATGACTTGTGTCATCTGTAATGGACTTGGAACAGACCTGAGAGCAGTTTCTGCTCCTTGATTCAGCTACGAGCCTTCCTCAAGGAAGATCTTTCTGTGTGGTTTTACACTTGCAGTTTCAGTGGCATGTACAGCCAGATATTTAAAACTTCTTTTCTGCTCGTCATCTGTAGACAGAAAACAATCCCAGGCTTAACTCTGCTCTCTGAAGTCCACGTGGATGTAGATCGGGGCATTTAGGTATCTAGGTGCTTATTTAAAACTTCAGGTTGAATGTCAAAAGTGTTCTAGCAACGTCACACCAGAGGCAGAGCTCTTGTCCATTGCTGAGCACCTTTCTGTTGGATGGTGCAATCCTCCCAAGTGAAAGGAGAGCAGGAGGGGATGGCAAACACAGGGGGAACCTGGAAGCTGCCTGGTTGCTGCTGTAGGATGTCTGGGGCTTGCTCATCATCTGAGCTGGCTGGGCCCTCCAGCTACAGCCACACCTGATCCAGTCCCTCTCTGCCTGCATGAGGTTAGGTCCTACTGTGGCAATCCTGATTATCAGGGACAGAAAGCAGTTAGAAAAAAGGGACCTCCTCAATTTATAAAAGCCAAACACATTCCCAAGAGCTCCTCTCTGGAGTTCAGTACTGTCCTCCTTTGCCCTGTGCCCTGTGGTTATGTCCATACTTTTTTTGAAAGAGCAGATTGCAGGATGGACAACACTGATAATGTAACCACTTAATCACATGTTTTGTCTGGGTTTTGTCTGATGCATTTGATTGCTTGGGGTATTTTTGCCATTTTTTTTCATATTTTTTAGCTGAAATGCTTACCACCGTGGAGATGAAAAGCCAAGTTTGATGGTAGCTGTGCTACATAATTTGGAGTTAGCAAGGAACCATGGTTTCTAAGTAGCAGAGTTCCAGTGCCCTCAGAGTTGTGGCTTTCAAGAGACAAGTAACATGCCATTTATTCCCAGTGTTTTGATCTGCTAGTTATGGCTATTACTATGACAACAGTTATGTTATAGTAATAGCCATTGAACTGCAGACAAGTGATCTGCTTTCAATACCAGGCTGAACATAGAAACCAAGACATGCTTGTACACACACCCCCCTATGCATACACATGTATTCAAGTTCAAAGGTATGCAATTTTCCTGTACAAACAAACAAACAAACAAAAAAAAAAAATTTGTCTTTGAAACTTTTTTCATAAGCAGATATACCAGCTCCCAGCTTGTTTCTTCCCTAAGGTTATGTCAGAGCACAAAAAGAAAGATATCGTAAGATTACTATTGTTCAGCACCACAGTTTTAAAAGAGACATTGTCTTGAGAAACAAAAAATGTTCTACATGAGTTTCCAGATCCTTAGAAGGTGAATATCATTAACAGACAATTACATATTTTTGGATTTACATCTAAACCTTTTTTTTCAAATGGTTGCATCCAAACATTTCCTTTCAACTTCTTTTGATGTGGTGTTTCAAAATTGTGAGACAGGACTGAAATCTTCCATCACATTCTCATTTGTAATAAAAATATTGCCCTACATATGGTTCTGTAGTTATAATTCTAGTCTGTCTTCAAATTTTAATTGCCTTTTAGGTTACCATATCTCAATAGTTTATGTAATTCAATGTATAACATTCAGTAAATTATAAGATATGGTTACAACTAAGGAGAAAATTACCTTGAATTACAGTAAAGCCACTTTTATGTTCAAAAACCATCCATGACCAAACAGTGATTGGATGAAATATAGTGATTGTTTTAGGGACCTCTAACACTATGTGCACAGTACTTTGAAGTCTGATGTCCATTACCATCTTTACCAGCAGCATTCATCTAGTTATGCAGAAAGCTAAAAGGAAAGGACAACTAAAGGGACTGGAGCCAAATATTTTCAAAGAGAAAATCGTATTTTTGTTTAATCAATATTCAACTAGCTGTATGTTTTAGTGATACATTCATCAATAATCGAGTGAGTGACAGAAATGTTGTAATTAATATGCAGTTTCCAAAATTAAAAATAAATTTGGCTTATCTTTCTGACAGTGAATAACTCCTAATGTCATTTTCCAAGAAATATATGAAAGGAGAATTTATAGTAGAAAGTCCATCCTGTTTTGTAAGGAAAACAGATGTTCATTAATAAACAGGCTGACCACGGAGCACTGGAACTACCATCTGGATGGGATGTTGTACAGGGTTCCCTCCTCCCCTTTAACAATGTAGTCAGTGAAGTTCTGGTAGGGATCAGGTGATTTAATTTTTTTTTATAGCATGTTTGGAAATATGTTAATCTTCTGGTCTTTCCTTCACATAATTTCTTCCTTCATGCCTTTAAACAAGTTAATAAAAGGAGAAAGCATAAAGCATTCCAGAAAGTTCAGGAAATTGAAAAAAAAAAAAGAAAGTTAGCTATAGGAGAATCTCTTATTTGTCCTTGCAAATCTGCAGGTGGTATGGTATATAAAGTCTTCTCCATTTGTGTGCCTCAGCCATTGTACCGGGAGAATTCTCTGTGTGTGCTCATGCTCTTTGTTGGTTGGATTGCAGCAGCACCTAAAAATATCAAGCAAAATCAGCCTCCTTCTGTGCTCTGTTCTGCACCTGTGTGCAGGGGAAGCATGTCCTCACCACTGAAGGATTTGCACCTGGGACTGCACTCCTGTAGGCAGTGATGGTCGTGGCTTAGTATTAAACTCTGATAGTAGTGACATGGAAGTGCCTTTTAGGTGGATGACGTGTTAATCGTCATCATGGTAAACCTATGTGCATATGATGAGATGTAGTGTCATCCTTATTTTAAGCAGGGAAAAATGATGCTGTGGACAAAGCCAAGAACTAAAAGCCAGATATCCTTATTTCTGTATGAGAGTCTCGGTGCGGGATGATGTTTTTCTTTTTCACATCAGTGTATTGTTTAAGACGTTCCAAGAGTCCCTACCTGTCCTTGCCCATTTGTAAAATGGTATGGAAAGGCTTATCTAACTGCTGGGATGCTGAGAGGCTTTACCCTGCTGTGGGAATCTCTGAGTTACTGGGGTAAGAGACCAGGATATTTTATCACACAAGGTTTCCACAATGTTTCTTGCAGCTGGTGCAAGGGAGTAACACTACATATGTCAGATCGAGAAAGGTGCTCCAGTTGTCAGATAATTACAAGCTCTTATTAAGTAATTAATGTTTGTGGACTTCCCTTAATATTTGTGTGCCTTCTCCAGTCAGTTTTACTACATTCTATAGAGACTCCTAAATACTTTCTTAGCAACCAAAGCAAGAAATTACTTGATATTAAACGTGTTACCTATTCCGTAGTCACTATTGGCTGACAACTCTAGACTGCTTATTAATTTCCTGCAATGTACTGTTTATTGATATTGCCTTTATTGTGGTACCTCACCTCAGCCATGAAGGGAGGACACACACCTCCATCTCGAGCTAATGGCATTGCTGCCAATGCTGCAGGGAGGCTGAAGAGCAATGTGACTAATAAAACACAACCAATAAAAGTATGAAAGAAAAAATGTCCCTACTAGAAAGAAATGCATATTCCGAGTGCTTGCACAGTGCCTGGGGCTGTTAATCATCACTCCATGGGCACCCCTAAACAACTCTAAACAACAGTTAGAAAAGGATCAGATGGCTGTTTAGGGGACTCGACAGAGTGGTATTTGTTTGACTGGCAGGTGGCCATGCTTGTAAGGTGCACTGCGAATAACAGCAGTAGCTTAAACAAGAAGATGAAGGATTTTACTCATTTGCTGTCTTTAGGACTCTTTTCCACTTTGTGTGAGGAGATAAAGGAGGTGCTGGGCTTAAAGGGCACTGGCTCATTGCAGAGAGTGGTGGGGCCTGCCGAGCAGACCTCTGTAAAGGGCAAGCTGGAAGTAGCAGTTTCAAGCAGTTTACCTGGAATGGCTTGTCCTGGGGGGAAAAAAAATCCCTTTGTACCACTGATTAATAGTTCTTTCCTCCCTGTTTCTTGCCTACATTTGTCATGGAGTAAGCTTGTGAACATCCTTTCCTCCTCTCCAAGTGCATATGTAAACTCTCCTCTCATCTCCAATTCATTAATCATAAACACTTTTGTAATGTGGGTTTCCTCTCCTCTCCTTTCCCTTCTGAATGCATCCCCCTGCTATTCTTTTTGCTTGACTGCTCCTGCCAAGGGGCCATGCTGCCCATGGTGGTGGCCCAGGAGCTGCTGTGTGCAAGGTGCCCTGTGGGTGCCCAGGGCAGCTCACCTCCTGAAGCTGGATGCTCTACATATTGTGGAAGCAGAGGTCTGATGTTAAGCTGGCTTTCCAGCCTGGCTCTATGACAGTGGTGCTGTGGGGCTGACTTGGCCAGTATCTATCATTTTGCAGGAAGTAAAAAATTACACGTAATCATCATCAGTCATTCATTATCAGCCCCTCTCAGCCTGCTGCTGGGCAAAGCTTTCTCCTCTGTTTGTTTCCCTTGTGCTGATTGCTGCAGATAGTTATTTATATATTTATTTTTGCCAGAACTTTGCCACCCTTGGAAAGCAAAGTTGGCAAGTGATAATAGAGCATGGATTGCCAAGATCCGGTTCCCCTTGCCTCTCATAAAAAAAAGAAATTGGTTTACTGCTGGTGATCCACATTTACTGAGTTACTTGGACAGGAAACTGTGGAATTTGCTGAGTTTTAGAGAGAGGCATGAAGGCACTCTGGTACAGGCTTCAGTAGGGGCTGGTGATCTGAGCACACATCTGAAAGTCCTGGTGGGATCCCACAGCCTGATCTAAAGTCCTTGCCAAGAGTTCTGCCATCACCCATGCCAGCCGGATCCTATCTGTGCTGTAGGCATGCCTCCAGTGGCAGTGGGGAAATAAAGCTTGTTTGACTTCACCTAAGCTCAAACAGCAGCAAGAAGAGAGTTTCAAATGCTTCTAAGGGAAAACTGAATTTTTAAAAAGATCAGTGGTTCCAATCCACATAAGCATCCAGGGGCTTGGAGACTCAGCCAAACTTTTCTGAATTAAAAATACTGAGGGATTAGACTTTCCTGAGACTTTTTCCAAATGCTTCTTGCTTTGAGAAGATTTTTGGAAGATATTTCTCTCTATTGCTTCACAGGTCCAAAACCACTGAGAGGTCTCATATAGGAAGACAAAGTATTTTTTCAAATACTATGTTTACTTTGTCTGTTCCAAGTGGGAATAAATAATGTAGTTTATACAACGACAACAGGAAACATCATTACCTTTGCATTAGGATTCTCAGTGCTGCTAATGAAGCCAAGGTGCTAGACCTTGGCCCTGAGAAACCTTTCAGTGCCCATGGCTATCTGATGAAACCTCACTGACCTCCCCAGAACTGCAGCAGCTTTGTTGCCAGAACGTGGAGGCAGAAAAGTTTCCAAGTCACATGTGTTTCGGACACACACACTCCTTGCCCTGAAGTATCTAAGTTTTTCCTGATGGGCATTCATAAAGCTACCTGGTATATTTCATAAAGCTATCTGGCTGAAACTTCTCAGAGAAGTTTCTTTCATTTCTAACTTGTCTTGAGAGTGGCAGAGAAAATGTAACCCTGACCTGCTCTAGGAGACCTAGTAGTTGTGAGTTTGCGTGCATGTACCTTTGAGATTAAAGTGCTCAGGGCATGCACACAGCTGGGAGATGGGAAATGGGGCTGTACTTGCAGGCAAGGAGTGTTTACTCTTCCTCTTCCCCTCTGCAGAGAGCTGGGTCAAGAGGATTTGCTGCTTTCTGGTCAGGCAGCCCCATCTCTACCTACACTGTCTTTTTCCCCTACACTCAGCGTCAGGAAGCATAAACCCTTGCAATCCCACATGACAGATGTAATGTCATCCTTGTGAAGTGTGTGACACAGGGAGTCATGGAAGTAATGGATTTAATATAACAGACTACACACCTCCAAACTGCAGTATCTAAAGGGAAAGATTAGCTGGTTTGGCACTCCTGCTCAGGAGAGGAGGATCTACCTATTTGTATAGCCAGAGCTTGCTTTGTAGGATGCTAGGAGGTGAAGGAGCCCCTGGAGAGTTCGACTGAAGTTTTTGCATGGCTCAGGAACCTGAAAAATCTGTCATCTATTGGTTTCTTAGAGTTGCATCTAACCCAAATGTAACACATTTGAGGCATATTGATAACACTTGTAGGCACCCAACATCAGGAGAAAGCTTAAGACAATGAACCTTAAGCCTAGCCTCTTTGTCATAGAGATAAAAACAGTAACAATAATGATAATGGCTGAAGAAACACATATTCATCTCTGCAATATGGAATAATGATGGAAATTGGGTTGGGTGACTTCTCACATGCCAAAAATTCATCAAAAGTGAGATAGACCCCCTCCCTTTTGTTTCACAGGTGGAATTTGAATGGAAAATGGGAAGCAAATACCTTATTCTTTCTGTCCCCTGACAAATTTGTTTTATCAAAGCAAAATAGAACCTTTTGGCCACAGTAACTATCCTCACAAAAATATTCCTTTTCAAATGAAGATAAATTTACCATTTTTGTATTACAGTTTGCTTAGTTTGCTTTTAGTGAAAACATGTAAATATAATACTTTGGTATTGGTACAACTGTTCTTTCCTGGTTTATTCTGGAAAGGAGCTTCCTGTATTATGAAATTAGTCCAGTGAAAATAGAGGTTATTCCATTTTACCATACCTACTGAATTTACCTGAATGTGTGCATTTAAATCTGGGATTTGTATTTTCTGTTTAAATATTCTAGTGCAAACACAAGCCTTACAGTCTCAGTGGTTTGACTGATTTCTTGTTTTACGTGGTATGGGTTTTATTTGATTTAGGATTCACTGCTACAGGAGAAAATAAAAGTGAAATAATCCAGAAGCCTATAATAAGGGATACTTTGAGAAAGAATATTCTACAAATTGTTTACTTGCTATGAGCTTTCACTCTTTGGATTCACTCACAAATTTCCAGCGAGTAAATTGTCTGCATGTGTATCTGTGGGCACATGTGCTGTGGATATACGGTAAAATGTTCCTGGCTATAGATTTTTGTTACAAACTGAAAAGTCAGCCCATTGTTCCTAAGTTGCAAATGTAAATCCATTTATGGCTTTGTAATTTTGCAATTTTGCACGCTATTAACGTGAGATCAGTTTGCAGTTTTGCAGCTCACATGTCCTTAAACCTCCAAGCAAAACCCAGAGATTTATGAACCCAGGTGAATCAAAGCTTCAAGAAAAGCTCTCACAGAACAGAGATTTGCACAATTCTTATCTTCTGCCAAATTATTCAAGCAAATAGTAGAGAAAATCTTTTATATAATATATGGGAAGTGAGGAAAAAGGGAATAGGAGTGTAAGCACCACACTCAGTAAAATGTGTCCTCAACTTCTGTAAGAATTTTGACTGATAGATTCCTCTGCAGTCTCCCCCATTAGGCTAATTTAAAGAGTCACCTGCATGTTGCAAGTTTAACTTCCTAAGCTTTTCAAATTACTCCCTTAAGAAAGAGGTGTTCTATGCTGTAGTTTATTAAACCTACTTTTTCGATCTGTCTCAGTGCCAGACATATACCTGAAAAAGGAATCTGAGCACATATTGGATAGTGGAGAATTTAGAGGTTTAAAAGTACTGGTATTGGTTTCTTTCTTTGTCTTTTTCCTTCCCCACCCCATAGAGTAGTTAGTCTTTATAGATTATAAAGCCAGAAGGGACCACTACAATCATCAAATCTGACCTCCTGTTTAACACAGGCCATAGGTTTTGCTGAATTAATTCCCGTCTGAACTAGAGCATATCTTTTCGAAAGTCAACTTCTCACTTCCCAGCATATGAAAAGGTCTCCCATGACACCTATAGACCTTTCATAATGGACAGATCCTTCCCATGATACGGACAAATTGAGTTTTTCCTGGGAGGTACTGCCCCACTCTGAGCTGATAAAGGAAGACCCAGGAACTATAGGTAAGCTGTGATTACTTCTTTTGCACTCTGTGGTGTTCCAGGAGCTTGCGCATCTTCTGCTTTATGAGATATACTTGGCCTAGGGGAGCTAAGTGGAAGGATGAGGGAGAAGAGGAGGTGCATAATGGTATGGCCTCCAGCACTGTTATTTATGACAGTATCCTTCCAGCAATCTGTTCCTGCATAGGGTGAAGGCATGGTTTCAATTCTGCCCTTGAAACATGGATTAAGCAATGTTGCTAATACATATTTGTCCCTGCGGCTGTCAAACATTTCACTGATACTAGACTCTGTAGACAGCTTAATAGCTAGGTCTTCTGTCAATGTTACTGCAGCAGTGTCTCCTTTGCTTTAAGATGCTGTTCAGATTTATTCAAGCAATAGGTGTAGCACGGTTCTTGGTAAATAGCTGCACCTGACTGTGTGCTTGTATCATCGCTGCTTGCTGACATCCCAAGTGACCAGATGAAATGGATGGACTAGGGAAACCAAGTGCTGAGAAGAATCCAGTGAGTGAAAGTTGGAAAGATCATCCATCTCGTCCCTATTTTATGTCTCCTAACAGAGTTACATGCACAATGCATTATTATTCTAGAAGTCTCTGAACAATAACTACCATCCACAGTGGCTGAAAATGTGTGTAGCCAGCAATATTGGACAAATGGGTTTGTTATTGTTCTTAGTATGATGCTTTCTTTACTTGTGTTGATGCAATGTAGGTGTTACTGGTTTTCATGTAGCAGTATTTTACATGTGACTTGATTTAATTTATCTATATGCTAGAGATCAAAATTTTACACGAAAAATAAGAACCAAAAGGATGGTATGTGTCTACACATGATGACAATATTTTGCTACCTATTCAAAAACAAAATATAATTGAAGAATGCCATTTTTCCAGTCTGTAAAATTACAGTTCACCTGTATAATGGGATGTGATGGGTATTTGGCTTCTCAGTACTCTTGCCACTAACTGATGGAGGAGCAGTGATTGGTGCTATCTCTTCTTCATACTTGCTTCTGTTCTGAACTTTGACTTTTCACGCTATCAAGTTTTTCGTGATAGTTTTCTGCTGGAGCAGAATTTTTCTCGTCATCATTGGTGATTGAAAAGCTATGATGAATACCTCCAAATCTCACCCCATCAGCTAAAAATACTTTAATGGGTTATTTGTAGTCCTCAGCACATTATTTCCTCTCCCAAACATTCACAGGTAACTAAGTGACCCTGATTGGCAGGATACCACATGTGGAAAGGTCTGAGTCTGGGGCAGAGTCTGGGCTAGAGGTCTGCATTTTGCACGTGGGCACTTCCCACCGTGGGAAGCTCTGGGCCACTGCAGTGCTGGAAGCAGCAAACAACGAGGCCAGCTGTTGAGGCCTTGGCAAGATGTGAGCACATACAATCTCATAAACCCCCACACATCTGAAATGAAGCAAATGGCTGATCTTTTGGACTTCCTTTCACTTGCCTCAAGTTTATTTTTTCTTCCAAAATTTATTACAAGTCTGGAAGAAAAGTACTTCTGGACCTTGTTTAGTACCATTTTCTGTGAGGAACCAGAGGTCAGAGTGTTTCAGAATTTAACTCCTGAAATACCAGCTACAGAAATTACTGTTATTATTATAGTAATTTGTTTGAAGCTTCTTCAACACCAATAGTCAAATGCACAATCACGCCTTGGAAAATACTTACTCTGTGTGACTTTGCTGTAGCTTCAGACTTTCTTTGCAAGCCTTCAGGGACACGAAGACTTTAGCTCTGACCTACATTTCTTCTTCTGAGTCCACTTTTGCTTATTTGCTTTGCCTTTATGTCCTTTCCTTGCCTTTTTACCTACCTCTATGATCTATTGGTAACTGTTCAATCCTCTCTAAAACTTCTGTTTTGCCTTGAGACAAATGGAATGAAAAATGCACTGTGATTAAACTTACGTCTAGTATGAAGAAATAACGTTTTTATTTTCTGTCTCAATTCTAAGACAACTATTTGAGGAGTGGGGGGGAATATTGCATGTTTGGTATTTTTGTATTTTCTAGAACATGGAGCCTGAAGTAGGGAACAGTATCCTCACACACATCAAAATAATATTTTTAGATTGCCTCTTTTTATTTTTCTTGAGAACTCTTGAAAAATCAGTGTTCATGTTCTTTCACAAACTTTTCTACTATCTTACCTGGTTGTTGTGAAATGATGGTTGAAATAAATAGTAATAAATAAGAATAAATAAATAATAACATCCAAGCTGACCCTGTTTTTTAACATTTAGTAGTCTGTCCTTACTGACCTTCACTTCTTTGCCAGTCGCCTTCGGCATGTGTCCTGGTTTATTACCTAGTCAACCTCCCATTTTCTAGTCTGCTTGGGGTTTGGTAGGATTAGTTCAAGGCTCAGGGAAGGAAAGCAAGCCTTATGATCAGCTTGACCAATCCGAAGGCTGACTGCTGAATTACAAGTAGCAAGTACTGCGAGTACTACACACCGTGAGCAGTTTATGAGCAATTTGCAGACCAAAATTGGTTTGCCCAAAACTTTTATTGGACAGCTTCAAATAGAAAACGAACTTGTAAAAACTGCAGTTTGTTCATGAACTGCATTCATGAGTAAGATAAATTATGCGGTACAAACTCTGCCCACTGTTAACTCCACCAAGGGAGACATAGGAAGCTGCTGATGCCACTGGAGAGAGCTGAGGACCCATCACCCCTATCGTACAAAAATATTGTTTAAATGAAAGAACTCATGTGAAACGAAGCAAATAATGGAATAAACATTGCAGATGCAATTGAAGATCCATGCCAACTTGTATGAATTAGAAATGAATGTTAATGTTCCTTAGATCAAGAAATTACCAGCTTATACCCAATCTCCTTTAAGTTCTTAATTCCAAAAATGTAGCCTTTAACTTCTCAAAAACTGAGACTGCAGTTGTACTATGTCACCCAAGATACCTAACCCTTCTTTCTTGCCTTAGTCCTTACTCCTTCCCAGGACTGACCCCCAAAAAAACCTAACGAGGAAGGAAGCATGGTCCAACTGATGTGACATCTTTTGTGACAGTCATGGTCTATAGCTCTTTCATTTATGCAAATCCAGTCAGGTATTCTGACGTGTCAGCTGTATGTAACATGAACACTTAGCTAAAACAACAACCTTACTTTGCTCTGGTAACTGTCCTGCCATTGCTACACCTGTCGGTGGCACAGGTATATCATGAGCTGCTCTATCAGGTGTCCTGGGTGAGGAGGATAAATGCTGAATGGCAATTTCTTTAGAAACATTTATTAAATTCTTTCTGAGCTGCAACTCTCAGTAAAGTCAAAAGCATTTCCTTTCTGCCTCTGAGGACAACATTTTGTCCACAGATTGTAACTTAAATGTATTTTTATCTGAAGTACTATGTTTCAAAGGCTGGTAAGAGATTTATTGTGATGTATTAAACCATCTGTTTCCAAGGACTGTGCTTCGCATTCCAGCATTAGCCAATGCTTGTGGTGCTGTGTTTTTGATTCTCAAAGCTCCTTTGCCATTTTAACTTATTTGTAGCTAACAGAGTGTTTTCACTGACTGGTAAAGCAGATGTCCTTGAGCAGTCAAATCTTGAGCAGTCTACAGGGGAGGTCATCTTGCAACTTTTTTTCTATTTTTTTTTTTCTTTTCCTGTACAGACTCCTAATAAACTTCAGAAACAATAAAAAATTAAATTCCAAGTAGCAACTTATACAAAATGCAGCAATGAATGAAGAAAATACTTTTACAGAGAGATGTATAAGATATTAAATTCTTTTTACATAGCTAGCTATAAGGTGGAATATATTTTAGTCTATTTCAATAAAACATATGGGTCAAAATGGTACATGTCTGTGGGTGATCAAAGTTCAAATAGTGTGAACTCTTCTTTCATCTGAAGAGAAAGCAGCAGTTGTCAGGGAGGTTTTCTTTGTCTGTAAGCATTGCACTCAAAATCAGAGAGCTTTCAGAGGTTGTTCGGTGCTGGCACTCTTTTGTTATGACTGGAAGAAAATAAAATTTGGAGAGATAACAGTTTATTTGCCAAAGAAAGGCAGGCTTGGCTCTACCAAACCTATTAACAAAATTTGGGAAAAGTGAATATGACAGACACAGGTGAAAAAACAGACACAATTTTGCTGCCTAGGAAACTTTTTTTTTTTTTTAATATTGTCCAGTCCAACATGGCTTTTCGTGCACAATAGTGTCTTGGGAGCAGATAGCATATATTGACTGCATGGTTGGTAAGTGAAGTGCAGTAAAAGAATGAGAAAAAGCCACCACCACCTCCAACCAACCTTCCAAAATACTGCTGTTTTAAAATAGCTTGAATTCCACTAATTGCATAGCATTCAGTTCCTTTTCCTAATCAGTGTTTTTGTCTTTCAATGCCCTGTCAATCCCAAAGTTCAAGAAACTATTTGTTCTCTTGATGTAAATAAAGCAATTATTCTTCAATGCTGGTTTCTTGCTTTGTGAGAGGATAGATTATATCACATTAAAAGGGAAAGTCTAAGAGGTTTCTCTTTCTCCTTAATCTCTGTTTTCATGGGAAGGTAACACTAGCCAGTGCTGTCCTGGGCATGAGTAAGAGATCCTAGGAGCATCTCCAAGGATTCACATGGTATTTCTTGGCAAATATATTGCCTATGTGGCTGAACTGTGCTGCTCTGCTTGTGCTGCTTAGGAATTGCTGTCCTCTGATACAGTTTTTGAACTCAAAAATTCAGGAAGCCTACAAAAATAATATGTTTTGGGTATTACCATGACTACCAACTAAAGGTACTAGAGAAAATAGCTTGTTTGCCTTAATCTCTAGTTGCATGCAAAACAAATATTATACAGGCAATTATTATAGAATTCTCAGAAAGTGGACTTCAAACATACAATCAAAGCAAACTCAGAGCTACTCATAAGCAAATATTAAAAGCTTGAGCTCTTTGGGTTTATGTATTTTCCTTCTGAATTGGGTGTTGCTTTGCTGATCTTAGAAACATGGACATATTATAAAAGTGGCTGTCTAGGTTCTTCGTAAAATCAGGCATAATTTCTTTCATTATTGCAAGTTAAGATTTCTACTTTCAGTAGTACTGCAGACAGCAGGGTATCAAGGCTATGTTACACTAGTCCTAAGGCTGGTTTTGCAGAGTAAAATCTTTCATTTACAAACTCAGGTTTAAAATGTAGCATTTCTGAATAATGGGAACCTGTACTATACAGCCTTGGTATACTGTACTTTGGGGAATGAACAGAAGCCCTGAGTGCTGACCATTGAACAGATGATCTTATATTTACAGTATGGTATCTCCTTTTGAATAGAATTTATCCAGCAAAATATTCCAAAAAAGATGCTGATGTCTTACCTTCTGAAGGCTAGTTTTTGGAGGAGGTCTGTCAATTTAGCTTTCTGCTTCCAGTGGATTCTCAGTATGTGATTTTTGCTAGGTTACCTACCTAAATTCCTTTTTTCACTATCCTTCTCCCTTTTTTTTTTTTAATAATGCATATAATTTCTTTTCTCTTGAATGGTTGTTATTCAAAACATATGTTATTGTGGTTCTGGAGAGAGTTTATATAATAGCTATTTTGGTAATCCCTTTATACTACTTTGTTAGGAATTCACAACTGTTGTGCACTTGCAAAAAATCCCTGGTTGCTCTACTGTCTTCTTTTTTTCCCCTAAACACTAGATTTAGAAGTGCTGCTTCTGTATGCCCTAGCCTTCCCAAAATAGAGCCCCCTCCAGGAGAAATTCTTATGCCTGGGGAACTTCCAGTTTACAGATTGTAAATCTCGCCTGTGTTCCAGGAGAAGGAGGAAGACAAAGAAAGTTTTCAGAGTTGAAAATGCATAAAAATAGAGATAAGCTAAAGAGGGAAGATAGAACTACACTGAATACTATGGTAAAGTCCTGAAAACTCTGCTAAATGAAGCAATTCTCAAAACATTTATGGTTCATTTTAGGAACCAAGAATTTGTCAAGTGTTATGAAGCAGCAAGCAGCCAGCATTAGACAGAAAATATCCTTAGACAAAACTACTGATGCCAGCCAAAAATCTATGCAGAAGTTATTCCTAATGTTATTTTTTTTCCTACTGATTTGTGTGTAGACTTGCAAGTTTCTTCTTACTCACTGGAGGAAATGAAGTATTTGAATTTGTACCCGGAACGCTCCTTTGCTGAAGTATACAAATGTTTTTCCAATTTGCAACCATACCAAAATAATTTGAGAACATCTCTGTGCCATTGGCAATGCTACTGGGTGAAAGGCTTTATGTACCTTGTGGAGATATTTTACCTCTGCAGGACCTTTTCCAGAAGGCATCATGGTCTGCAGTTGGGTTCCTGGGAAATAGCATCTACTGAGAGTTTTGTAAGCTAAACTACACTTGTACCTGTTTGGCCATTTATTGAACATTATAGGGGCTTCTTCAGCTTGCTCTATAGAAGGTTTTGGTGCCAAAGCTTGCAGACAAAGGAAAAACACCTTATGGAAAAGACCTCCTGTGGCACACATTTAACCTGAGTTTTAGTGTTCTGCTGCCTACTTCAAGCAATGCAGGTGAAGGAAAGAACCTGTAAGAGATGCAAGGTTTAAATTTCTCTGGAGTGAACAATTTCAGTTTCCATCTTCCACTCATATCAAAATGTTGCTGATCAGTAAAGTATATCACTGGAAAAATCCCATCCTTTTACTACCATTTTGCCTCTTGCTGCTTTTGCATTGAAAAACACACATTTGTAATACATTAAAAAAACCTCCTGAACTGAATCATTTGGAAAAAATCCAAAGAGCACATTTTTCTTCATTCATGGAACTTTTGTCTTCATTTTTCTCTGAAACAAAATTTTGGCAAAACCCCATGTAAGTTTTCAAAGCATCTTACTTAAGACACCTTTGAATTTTCCTTTGAAAAATTATTCCATCAAAAGTATTTCCAGCCAGTTGTACTGGTAATGCTCTTCATTTTTCTGAGTGTTTGGTCTCCATATTCATGTCCAGGAAAATAGGTACACTTAAAAAAAAGTGTTAGTATTATTAATATTGAAATAATAGTTGCATAAATTATCCTAATATATTAAGGAGGGTGTACAGAATTTGCTGTGGTAATCATGTAGTAATATATGTGTATTATTTCTATTGTTCAGCTGGAAAAATCAGAGTAAATTCTCACATGACTCTCCTAAGAGCCCACTTCAGAGTGTGACAGCCTTTTTCCACATTCTTGTGTTGTGTTCTCTACTACGTCTGTGTTTCCATGATAGAAAATAATTCTGGTTGTCACTGATAACAACAGCATGGAGTTATGGGCAAGGTGGAGAAAAATAACTTTGAATCTTGGTGTGATCTTGGGTGACACACTAGACCTTGGGTAGATGCAACGTATCTCATTAAGGTGATTTAATGTCCCAGTTAAAAAAAACAATATAATTTGTGGACTGTATGTTAGACTTACCCAAATTAGAGAGACCCAAGGTTACTTTTTATGCAACCTAAATAGAATTGGGAAATTGAACAAAAATGAGAAGTATTTTAATTAGAACTAAATGTCTTTACATTTTGCATCTATTTAGAAAATACTTAGAAGAGGATTGTATTGGTGTTTTGAAATAAGCAGAATTTGGTTTACTTACAAGCTTAAGTATGAAAAACAAAATATACTTTAGAACTGGGTAGTAAAACTCCAGGGTGTGTTCATGCATAAGATATGGAAATATGTCTTTTAACTTTTTCAGTATGGAACATGTTAATCAACTTTTGTTTTTCCTTCTTGACTATTCTTAAAATGGAGCAAGAAAGGCCTAAGCTGCATATTCAAGTTGACAATGATAAAACATTTATTTCCTTCTTTTCATGACACTATATAATAGACAGGTAAAAAATGGATTTTATATTTTATGGAGTTTAATTTCTTCTGAAATGTGAAACAATATAAAATTATGTCTTGACTTTTTCGTATAAGGCAACCCTGAAATATCATTTGTGATTTCTGGATTTTTTTCTTAAGAAGCATATGAATCTTTTTGTATCAGTCTTAGCTGAACCACTAGTAATTTTGCTACAAATATTTCTATTTCTATCTTCTATTTCCCTGTAATAACCTTTTTTTTTTTGTAGCCAGAATTGTGGTTATTTAAAGTAGAAATATAAAGCACATAGGTGACTATATGGTTGAATTATTTTGATCAGACATTCTTAGTTTATTTAAAGATTATTATTTTTTAGATTTCAGATTTCATCCAGAGAGATTAAAAAGCCAAGAATTTTCTTTAAAACCTATGGGAATTTATATACAGTTTTGGGGAAAAACAAAGTGTTTTGATTTGCAAATCAGACTCTGTGAGAGTTGTGGGGTTGTTGTTTCTTGTCTCCATTCTCTTTCAGGGGCAGGCTTTCCAGATACTCAGTGTTTATCACCCAGGTGCTAAAGCCAAAGACATACATGCAATGCCTTCCAGCACACTGCCTTTGCACTGTCCTAGAGGAAAGGTTGAAATGACCTGCTGGGGTGAAAGCTGGCTGCAAAATGGACCAACAGAAGAGGATGAGAGCAGACAATGTCTGACATATAGACACATATAAATATATATATATAAAAATATAGAATTTATTTTTTTATTTTCTTTTTTTTTGCAATATAAGAGTATTTCCACATCAGCATGTTTTGAATTTTGGAAGAAAATTTTTATTGTTTGAATTACTACTAAAGGGTAACTAATTTTCCTGGAAAATTCTAATTAGAGAAACACTTTTTAATGAGTTGTATTGAGGACTTAAGCCTTTTGCTGTTAACTCCAGAAAAGGTCTTTAGAAAACATCCTACTTGGTAGAATATTTCTGTTATCAAGGTCAGGCTCTAGAGTTTACAGCTCAATTTCTTAATGTCCTGAGGTTCCAGCTGAACTGATTCAACATAACATACCTAACTTCCCTATTTAGTCTGAGAACTGGGTTTAATGTATGGAAGCAAACCCACAGGATTACAGAAAAGCCTTCAGCATCGATGGCATCTCCACACTGACTTTCCCCCCCCACATTTGTTGTATCCACTTCAGAGAGCATCTTATCAAGAAGCTGAAATACCATCAGAAAAGATCTTTTTGTCCTGAAGAACTTTGCAATCCTTTGGTGACTGATTCACCCTTAATGAAAGGAAAAATTTTCTGTCCCAGATTCCTGATTGGACTTCTTGCTGTTGTTGTTGCTTGTAATCAATGTATAGTTAGAAAACAACCACATCCAGATTTAATTACTCCTTTCCTTTTCTGGGGTGTGTTGAAGGTATGTCAGGGTCATAGTAATGTATGGGAGATTGATTAATTTGTGTCTTCTTGGTCTTCTGAGTAGGGGAAGAAAGGAAAAAAAAGAATCTGTAGAATTTCCAGGAAAAATCAGGTTTAAAGAAGTCTGGTTAGAATCAATGACTCAAACAGCACTACACATTGGAACAGAGCTGTGGCACAACCTACAGTGACTGAGTCATCTCCAGAATGATGTTTGCATGATACATATTAATTTATTTTTTTTAATGTGAGCCCTCTTCATGGCATTTGGAGAATTATAAATCAGATCTGACTAACAACCTTGAATGAGCTGCCAGTTGAGACAAATCCAAAAAACAGAGCCTCAAGATTTTAATCTCAAGCAGTTTGTGCAACACTAAGCAATGCAGATGAAGGAATTGATCATAAAGAAATGACTGTGTAATCAGGAAGGATTTTTACCCCTATTTGTCCTGCAGCTTATTTTAGAACTGAATTTTATTCAGTCATTAAATTGATCAATCTATTATGTTACTCTCTGTCTCAGTTGCCTGATATTAGCTGTTCTGTCTACTTCACTTACAGCTTGTTTTTCTCTAATCACAATTTTAACTGATTGATTTAGTGGTATGTTTGTTAAAGGTTTTTAATGGTAACATTCCTCAATATTCAAAACAGAGGGGAGTAGAAAATAATTTTGTAATTCTGTTTTGGTGCATGCATGCATCATGGAGATATATCTTACTTTCTTAACAAACAGATTTCTAATACTTGAAATCTGAAAGCTCTGTATGGCCTTTTGAAAAGTTCTTTTCTATGCAGACAGAATTCATGTTGTCTTTGATTTTCTTGTTTCTTTTTTTTTGCCTAAGGTTGCCTTCATACACAAATGTCATGTCTGGAATTTTTTTTCTTCCTAAGAGTTTAAAAAACTTGTTCTCTTCTTGAGTACATCCATTTTAAATGCCCAAATGCAGTCCACTTGTTCCCAGTTTTTCAGCATAGCTAGGTTCTGAAAACTTTCAATTCAAATTATGGGGTTTTGAGACAAAAATCAGATGACAGAACTGAACTTCCTTTCATGATTGTCTCGGGAGTTTTGGCTTAGTTTGCAGAGCACCATTTGATGCTTCCCAGATTTCAGATGGAAATGTTAAGAAAAATCTCTTCTTAGTATCCCTAATCTATTCCCCATGAGACTTGTCTGTGAAGGTTCTTGAATGCCTTCCTTGTCCAAAAGTTCCTAGGCAAAGCTGTGCTTTACCATGGCACTGGTGCTTGCACACCTCAAGAGAAGAATTGATGCTTTAGTAGCAAATATGCAAATCATGTCACTTTATATGTCCTCTTTTATCAATAGAAGATGAAGGAATGTAAAGGATCAGATTCTTAATATTTCACTAGAGAGACTGATTCCAAGAAAGTAGAGAGAGAAGATAAATTAATTACATTGTTTGTTTATAAACAGGCCCAAAATCCAATTCTTTTTGATCCTTCAGAATTTGGCTCTACTATAAAAAATGCAAATCAATCCATCTCAAATTCTGAATTCAAATTCATAATTAAATTTTGCGTAGATTCTGTATTCTCTTAGAGTGAAATTCAAAGGAAAAATAATTATCAAAGCAATGAACCCTGGGAAACAAATTTAGTGGAGACTATGGTTATTTAAGAAAGCATAACTATCCCTCAGTTGAACAGAGCATCTCCCTTTCCGTAGATTTTGCCGTCATGCAAAGATGTAAATCTGGATTGTCTTTTGCTTCTGCGTCATTTTTAGATACTGTTTGTGGTAACACTTCCGGCCATTCTTTTTTTTTTTGTTGCATTGCAACAGTGAACAGAATAAAACTGACTGAACAAGAACTGACTGCAAAGTTTCCATGTCCAAATACTTTTGTGAGTATACATTTATAACTGATCTAGCAGAATCGCGCTTTGAGAAACCATCTCTTTACATAGAAAATTTTATAACAGTTTCTAAGTATATGTTCTCTGAGAGAAAAATTAATGTAAAAAACCCCCTCATCCTGGCCCCTCCTGGTGGTTCTTTTCACCCTTCCTATGTGAAATTGCCCTTGGAATGAAAACAGAAAAATATAGTAGAGAAAATGATGTAGCTCTGAACCCTGGTGTAATTTACATTAGCACTTACAATAGGCAGAGTGCAACTGATAAGAATGGACCTATTTGCTGTATTTTCTTTAGACATTCCTGCTGCAGAAACATTTTTTAAATGAGAATTTTATTCCCACTGATGCTTATTTTCAATTATTTTAAAGCAATACATTAAAAAGCTTTGTAATTGAGAAAATACTAAGTTGACTTAATTTTCACACTTGATTACTGACCACTGCTGAGAAGCCAAGTTTCCTCCATTTGCCATAAGTAGATGAGAACATGGCACCTGGGACTTTGACTCTTTGACCCAACAAATAACTTGTATTCATTCTGAGATAAAATGTTCCCTTTAGTCCTCATCTAATTACGAAATAGATTCAGTAGCCTAAAATCTTCAATCAAAACCTAACCCTAAGCCTTCTTGTAATTTTTCCTTCCATTAATATCCTGCCCAAACAGGAGCTATTTGCTAGCAATATCTCTCTGGTTTAATTTGCTATATGAACTTGAATAAAAGTAGGGTATAGACCCTGTCCTGTGCAAATTGAATACCTACCTTCCTCCTAGTGCTCTTGTGGTTGCCTGCTAATACTTGTAAGCAACACACCAGTACTTTGCTTGGCACTGCATCTGCAGCTATATCAGCTGTATGTGCTGTCTTGGCACGGATGAAATAAATTACACTCCTTCAGCATTTCTTTGCATTTAATTAGAGAATTTTTTGGGAATTTCTGTTGATTTAAAATGTGACTTTAGGACATCAATATATGATGACCAGCTTAAGGGTGTTCATGATCTTCCCAATTTCTCTCATACTTTATAGACAGACTGAGCTACCTGAAGTTTGGAAATTTACTTGCCCATTCTTGCTGCGTAGTTGTAATGTAAGTTTTGTGGGCAGTTAATACATGAGATACGTTGAAATTTAGTGCAAGAGTTTTGGGCAATTCCCATGGTAATGTGGTGTATGTGTCACCACTCTAGCAAAAAATTCATCACCATTTCTCTCAATTACCAGTAACTATTTTGCATAATATAGCTGCTGTCCTTTTTTCCTTTCTTTTCTGTATTACTGGAAAATATTGTCTATGTGGGACTATCAGACAAGTATAGTTTTTTCTTTTTTCTCCATCTTTGTTTCTTGTACAGGACCAAGAACCTTGTATTTAAGTTAGTATCATAAAAATAAAGAGAAGTCCAATCAGAAGATTGTATTTTAGTCCAAAATATCCATAAAGAAGTTAAATCTCTTAGGAGAAAGAAGCCTTTAATTTTAAAGTTAAAATTCTACAGAAGATTTAGAGTTAGAAAAAATAGATTTTTATATTAAAACCAAGCTCAGAAATTATTGAAACCTGGGGTGCTGAAAGCTTCTTAGACCTCTCTCTGCCATCCATCTTCACCTTAACAAGTTTATGAAACTTGAGTACCTAAGATTTCTTAATTCTTGTGTCTAAGCAAAAAAACTGGGAAAAGAGTGCCTAGAACCCTAGCTGCCAAAATCCAGAGCTCTTTGCAGTCAGGCATCAGTCTGGAGTACAGCTGTAGTGGTCCTGATGGGTGAATTCCATATGGGAAGATGTGTATGTTATTGTTGTTTGACTGATCAACCGCCTTCGACACCACCAGTCTCCTGTGCAGCTGATTCCCCCCCAGGACCTGGCTGGGCTGGATGCACAGCTCTGAGACAAATGGCAAAGACCCTCCCTTGTGGGCTACGTAGTTTTCAAACCTCTGTGTTTTGCAACATCTTTGCGGGATCCATCATCGAGAACACACGTGCACAGCTATCTGTCTGCTTTTGCAGAGGCAGGCAGTATCATTGCCCACATGTCCCAGTGCCTGTGAGGAAAAATTGCATGGTTGAAAAGAATCAGGATGCAGCCTTTTGTTGATAAGACCATGTGAGGTTGGCAGGGAAAGGCAATACTTCAAGAGCTCCATTTTTGTTGAGGGCTCTCCCCCATGGGTTGTCAGTGTGATGCACAGACCCGAGTTTCAGCTGGGAGTGCCATCAGTCATGAGTGCATGGTGGCAACCACGAAGTACCACGTAGGTGGCAATGCTGAGGGAGGTCTTTTGGGGTTACCAAGAGGCGTATGCTCATTTGCCTTCAGTGAATGACTAATTTCAGTGATCTGTTTGTAAACTGTCTCCAGCTTACAGCAGTTCAGTTCATTTTGTCTTGTGCCATGTATGAACAGCACATGGAAAATTGATTAATATGTTGTGATCTATCTCATAGAAAAAGGAGGCCCAGGTAAAAATGTCACAAAAATGTTGCACACACATCTTTGGCTTTTCATTTGGGACTTCATTCTTCCAAACCAACCTGCTATTTGCAGCATTTGAAAGATAGTCCTGGGCCCACTGTGGTGAGGATTCTCTGGATGATTGGCCTTATGAGGATGTATCTTGGAGATGGACTCGGATTCTTTTCCACAGAAAATTTTCATTGCCAAAGACTGAGGAAATGCGTTTAATCCCTGTCTCACAGACTTTAAGACTAAAGTAAGACATTTGGGGTAGTTTTGCCACTAGAAGTAGCAGAAAAAAAATAATTTTACAATTGTCACAAACAAAAAAATGGCACGAACAGCATCCAGCATTTCTTGAGAAAAGGAGAGTTTTTCTTCAGACCAAAATATTAATTTGAAACTTGATTCTGTGATGGTAATAATATGCTATAAAATCTGAGATGTGAATCATTAAAAACCACAATTAACGATGATGCAGTCCTCAAAAAGGAGAGATACAACAATAGTAATTTTGAATAATAGTTTTAAAATGACAAAAATCAATGAATACTAATATGTGTAGTAAAAAAACCTCAACTGAATTAGCTGACAAAAAGTGAACAAACGGCATCATGCCGTGGCTACAGAAAAGCTTTTGTATAAAGTAAACCAGCAAGAATACAAATGAGAAACTGCTGGCACATGTTTTGTGTAAGAATAAGATGAAGTATACCAAACTGTGTCAATTATTAAAACTAAAGGCTCAAACTTTGACATATGATCTAGAAATCATAAATACCACTCTCAAAAAGCAGTGTCAGACGCTCTAATCTTCCAAGTTGCTTTAAACAGGAGGCAAAGTTTGTAAACAAAAGCACTTTGTTGAAACTTTCAACAGATCAAAGTGTAACCTTAGGCTTAATAAGAAATAATAAATGCTGTTAAAGTCTAACAGTGGGGTGTAACAGAGCTGCCAGTAAACACTCAGTGAGAAATCATAGATACACAACTGAACTGTTACTGGAAGTTTAAATCTGAACATTTGAATCAAAAAGGTTATTATTATGCAACTCAACAATCCCAATGAACTGATTTTCCTATCTGCATCACGGAATATTGGTCTTAAATGCTGGACAAAATTTGTTTACGAGTGCTGAAATACATGCCTGCATGCAGAGGGCACATACAGGCACTCAAATATTTGAGACACTTCCCCAGCTTATTGCAAATGATTTCCACATAGGTCAGCCTGGTTTATTTCCATTGTGGTTCACTGGGGATGATTCAGGTGTTTTGTGTTTGCAAACGAAGCAAGATCTTGGATAATATAGATTTGTCCACTTGACTGACTGGGTAACTCTTTGGACTCATTAAAATGAAAATACTTGGTAACTGTTCTTAAAAAGAATACATGGAAATGAAACAAACCCCCCCCCCCCTCCAAACCCTCACACTCCTCACTTTAGAAAGACCTTCATAAAAATTGGATTAAAAATATTCTGTAATATCCTGACCAGGTCTGTACATACTAGCAATTTAAACTCGCCCTTTTTAAAATGACACCAGGGAGCTAGACAAGGCTGTCCATTATCCTCTTTTCTTTTTGCAATTGTAATGGAACATTTAGCCTCATTTTTCAGCAGCAAAGAATTGCTTCAAGGAATGAAAATTGGAAACTCCAGAAATTTCAGTTCATTGTATGCAGATGACATATTGATTTGCTCCTCTAATCCTGGTCATAATCTGGCAATAATCCTGCAAACAGTGGATTGGTTTTACATTACCACTGCTTTCTTTGCAGCTACAGTGATAAAGCCTGTTTTCTTAAAATGAATGTGCTGTTGCAGAACCTACTTAACGAAGTATGACCTGATGAGACAGGATAATGGTAGATACCTAGAGATATGTGAAGCTACCATCAACATATAACTAATAACCTCTCTTCCCTGAGTGGAGTGGGAATGGCTCTATACATGTCAATTTTCTTCAAACTTCCTTTGAAACTATAAAACCAATGAATACGATAAATCTTGTCTTTTTGTTTCTCTGTTTCAGGCTCTTTCTCTCTTACTACTGTATTTGTAGTTTGTACAAGTGATAGATTTGAAATCTGTTTCTTAAGTGTTGTAATCACTGTTAGAAAAAGGTGGGTCAACTTCAAAACATTTTGGGGTATTTCATATTAAAATTTTGGTTCATTATGCTTTGGATGGCTGTAGCTGCAGAACTGAGATACTATTGCTGTAGTAAGTGTTACACGTAGAAAGAAATTATAATGACAAAACCCATATGCTGAAATTACTGGTAGTTACTTGAGAACAAAAACTTTAGTTGTGGAGATGACTGAAAAATGTAATGTGTTTTTATTTACTCCTTGAGAATCTCTCAGAGTGAATTCTCAGATCTCTGTCTAATTATTTAAAAGAGCTTGAAAGATTGGAACAGATACCCAAAATTTGGTGACACTTTCCAAAGTCCAAATATCACATATGTTAAGGTGTTCAGCAATTAGACCAGTCTGGTCCATAGTTTTGCTGTCAAACAGCGTTAAAAGTAAATTTTTCAGCTATACATCATACAAGCAGGCTACATAATGTTATATTAGAAAGAGATTTTTGCACAGATATATTGCCAAATTATTTCTTTTCTACTACTTAACTCTCAAATTAGATTATTTTAGCAAAACCTGAGTTTAAAATGGAGCTTTAATTTTTAGAATAGGTTTGCTCTGTTTGGAATAAGACTCAATAGTGACTCATTCCAAATATATATTGATTTTCTTTAATATATTACACAGGTTATAATTAACTCTTCAAAGAAGAGCTTCGTTTCAGACAAATTTGTCATTTAGCTGTCATAAAATATACATACCATAAAACACTAGTGTGTGACGGAGTATCCTAAATTAGCTATTTGAAAGGAGAGTGACAAAATGGAAAATTGACACAAATGGCTTCTGCTCCCAAGTTTTTAATTTAATATCAGATGGACTACCTACCTGCTTTTTACTAATTGCACTCACACATGAAAATAGTACTACCTTCTTCTGAATATATCACACCAAAAGTGAGCAAGCAGTTTTCTGTCAGAGAAACTAAAAAAATCAGCACATTAAAAAGCCTGGAAAGCTATAATGTTTGTTTTCAGCTTTCACAATTTCCATCATATAGGTGATTATTTCCAGACACAAGGCACTCTATTTCAGTCCTCTGTGCTTTATTCTAGTAATCTGGTAGTGTAAATCTACTGAAGATCAGACTGTAGATTGTAGGTAATAAGGATGCAAAATTTAGCAAAGTCAAAATCAGGTACTGCATATACAACACTATACTGAGGACAGGTAAGGCCAAAATGATGCTGGTTTTCTTCAGCAAAGCATTAATTTATATTCTCAACAGACAGGGGACCTATTCACTGTGCATATAACTTTTTCTTGAAATTAATAAAAAGTGATTTTACTTTTATTAAAAGTAAAATGTATGGCCAAGGACAGATGACTTGGAGTAGCAGTAGTGTAAACTTTAATGTATCAATAATAATAAACAGTATAGCCCTGAAAAACTGTGGAGAAGGGGATGAGTTCCTTTGACTGTTGTAGGGAGATACATACATTTCAATTGTATCTGTTCTAAAGAATAGCTGACCCACATCTAATCTTTCTGCATTTGTGCTTTTAATACACTTGAGGATGTCTGGAACCTAATTCTTGTGGGCAGTCAAGATACATGCACTGAAATATGGCCATTTTGTCTTACATTCTTCAGTGTTCTAGGGAGGTGAATGTGGTAGCAGCTGAACTATGAGGTGATCTTTATGAAATGGGTTGATTTTATTTCCTCAGTACTCCATGCTCAAATGGAAATACAGTTTGAGCCATTTCTCACTGGTAAAGGCTAAAAAATGGAAATACGCATTTGGGTATTTTTACCTTGTCTGTGTATCTTCTGCATTGCAGCTTCAAGGCATACTTTATCCCTTCCATTAACAGATGTATTCTTACATTTGTCCAAATGCAGAGAAAAAACCCAAACATTTTCTAGCTAAGTAGCCTGTGTGTCGTATTTCTTAGTAGGCTTTGGTGCAAACTTCAGATTAAAAATGCAGATTTACTTGTTATGATGAATTTTCCTTCTTAGTTGGAGAAACAATAAACATAAATTCTGGTGAATTTATCACTTTGTGTTGCTGAGTTTTATTGGCTGTTTCTATTTTGAACAAGCTGGGTTTTTGTTCTTTCCTCCTTGCAAGGCCTATGATTTTAGCATATAGAAAGTCACAGTAGTTGATTTGAGATGCTACACATACATAGTTTATTCGGTAAGTTTTGAGCCCAAGTGTACTGAGAGTGCTAGCAGATGTAAATTAACATTTTTTTACCACTATGGAGGTTTAGATGTCCAAGCACAATCCCACAGACCTGCTTAATGCCAAATCACTACTGATAACAATAACAATTGTATAAGATTTCACCAAGTGTGACATCCAGTCTATGTCCAAGGAGGTGATGCAATAGTTAAACAGCCACTTGTGATTTATTATGTGTACAAAAATTTGGAAGAACTCTCAGCAACGTGTTCATTGGTAAGTCATGCTGCCTCAATCTGTTTTTTTCATTATGTCTGCTCCTGCTTCGATGGGTTAAATTAACTTGCTATATAATCATGGCTATGCTGTTGTTTGGAATTAAGTTCCATGAGCTCTTTTCAACTGTTGAAATAATTTCCCAGGCTCCATTATCAGAATTTTCCTCTGCAAGGGTAGTGTTTTATGTGTCTCCTGAGTGTCCTATAAACTCCCAGTATTAATAGTGTGTTAGTGGTGATATTGATGCGTGATAGCATGGATACTGCATACACTGTTACAATGCTTTAAGACTGTAAACCATTTTTAGAGCCGTTCTTTGCAAGGCTAAGTCTTGATAGCGTAATATACCACTGCTAATTATATTGATCTAATTAATCTAATTAAATTGCGGCTAGATATGTTGTACATGTCATTTGTCTGTATTAACATTATGTAAACCTATTCTGCTTGTCTGTGCATTTTATATACAATGCCTCTTTAGCATTTGACCAGGAAAGTGATTGTATACCTCTTGCATCTCATACTGGTGAGAAAGACATGTGGTCATCAGGTGGCTTAGGAGATACAGAAAGCCTGACTGTTTTTTGAATCTGGTTTTGTTTGAAGAGACAAAGATCTTCTGTTCCTGGAGGTTAGGAAATATCTTCTCTGCTTCCTCATTTGTTTCTATCACCTTTGACAAAAACATGCTCTCATATTTTTAGAATTTGGATTCATCAATTCAGTATATAACTGACAGACCAAAGATTCCACAGTCACTTTTGTTGGACTGAGTGAAACATAAATGCACTGCTTCAGTATTTCTCTCTTACGTGGAAGAGAATGAGTACAGGGAAAATTCACTCCAAAAGGAGCAGGTAGCTCCTTCCTGCTGCACCCCACAGCTGTTAGTTCTGCCTTCCACCATCAGCTGCTCCAGAGGAGATGCCTTAGCAGAGGCCAGCAGTTGATTGAACAGCAAATCTTTGACTTTGTTGGCCATGGCCTCTTCTTGTGTAGCAAAGGCTCTTTTCATAGTTGTACATATGTACAATGTACCATTGTGGTTCTAGCAATGAAGGGTAATGCAAGCAGATGGTATCTCTACCCTCCTCCTAACACAGGACACACACTTGAATGTCATCCAAACTCACCCTTCTCCTGGGTTTTCTTTTATCATCAATTAAATCAAAGCAAATATTCCTTCGGCATGAGCTACTTTTACAGACTTTGCGTAGTTTCTGCTTCTTGTTTTTAATTGAGAGACACTCCATCATTTTCTATCATCCCTTTCTGGCATTAGGAAGACTCACTTGGTTCAGTTGGTGTTCTGAGTTCGCTGTGTCACTCTGCAGAGTCACGGCAAGGGAAGAATGTGACTCTTCTTCCACGTCAGCCTCCCGCAGCAATTAGTGCTGTCCCTACTGAGCTGGTCAAATCAGCTGAATGCTAAAAATATGCAACTCTGGGCAGGCTGGGAGCCCAAAGCATAGCTGAACATTGTGTTCAACTGTCTTGATATTAGATTTTTATTATTTTTTAAGATTAGAATAAGTAAGATAGAAATGCCTTATTTAATTATTATGGAGGATTTAAACAACAACAAAAAAATCTACAGTGAATATTATATGCCAGGTTTTGCTGCTGCTTATATGGAGCTGTGAATGTCCTTTTTGCAGGTGACCACTGTCTTG
Organism: Promerops cafer; assembly: GCA_013398275.1. NCBI lineage: Eukaryota > Metazoa > Chordata > Aves > Passeriformes > Nectariniidae > Promerops > Promerops cafer. Next base: position 805,014 of record VZSE01012611.1, on the reverse strand, counting down.
TTGCTGATGAAACTTCATTCACATTTCTAATGTCAGGAATATGAAGTAACAGAGAAAAAAAGTGAATAAGAAAAATGTTTTTAAAAATCTCATTTTCCTTTGAGCATTGTAAGAAGAGATGGCTTCTTCAGCTTACTCTTGGTAACAGCATTAGCTTAAGTAGAACATTTTAAAGCAATTTTCAATTCTGACTAATTTAGCTAGCTAGCTACAGTTACAGTTTTCCAGGTGAATTAGTTTTAAATTTCCAAATAAAATAATTCAGAAATCCACACGAGCTTTCAATAGTAGTCTAGCAAAATTCTAGAAAGATGCCTGGTTTACTGTGCTTGGACAATAAAAATGTAGTGTGAGCCTACCTTTTCCTTTTGTGTTAGCATAGGACAGGACTCCACAAGGGAGAAAATTTAAAATCAGGTTGCTTTTCCCCCCCACTCTGCTCTAAAGTCTTTTAGACCATCTAGAAGCCATATGAAGAGCAAAGATGGCAGCCACAGTCCTACTTTTATCTGTATGTGGTGTGTAAGTACTGAATATGTGATGAGGGACCAGAGTTTGTAGTTTAAGGCTTTTGCTCAGGCTGACGCATGGCAGGGAGATCAAAAATAGTGTGAAAAAGGAACACATGAAAGATGAAGAGCTCTGCAGATGACAAGTCAAAGTCAGTGGAAACACCCTCAATGGTGTCAGTAGATTGGGAGTCAGGTCCTCTTAGAGAGAGGCTCGGCATTAATTTTTCTGAGAGAGTGAAATCCTGGGAGTTTCCAGAAGAGGAAAACAACAGGCCTGCAGGGACTTTGGAGAAGAGCCAGCAGAAGCTGCTGTCATCTCTATCCTGCTGTCCTTTCTTGAACTTGGCACAATCAGCTGATCTGCATGAATGTGATGTTTTTATGGCACTGGTTATAATTGGTAGTGATAGCAGCATGACTGAACAAGACAGCACATTGTATAAAAACAGGTTGAAGGGAGGATGAGATTCAGTTATAAAATCTTAAACCTCATTTCATCAGAGCATTTCTTTGGCTAATCAGAATATTTTCTGTGAATCTTGGAAATTGCTCTGATCACAAACCAGAGAGTATGAGAGGGTCTCATTCATAAGTGCTTTATCTTCTCAGGAACAAGTCGATAAGCCTTTATTGTTTACTTTTTCTTTCTTGGGAACTGGGAAGCTGACATTTTTTCAAAGTCCCTTAATTTGTAGGGGACTTTGTGGGAGTCACAAAACCCCATTAACCGTATTTTTCATCTGGCTTTAGGAGGAATATATTTTAAAATGGTAAAAGAAAGACTTCGAACAGCTTCTGATAACTCACAGTTTAAGCATGGCTATAAAAAGAAAATGAAAAGGCAATTAAAAATGGAATATTTCTTTCTTCAGTTCCCCCCCCCCAACTGTAATTTGTCACTATTTCTTGTAGGCAGGCAGAAAGATGAGGCTACAGAAGATCATTTAGCACTGCAAAGCTGGCTGCTATAAAGCACCATAACTTGGCATTAGAGTGGGGGACTAATTTTTTAAAATCCGTATCATTCTCCTGAAAAAGTTCTGAACAGTTAGGGTTGGTTTTTTTTTTCTGCAAAATTGAGAAAGAAATGAAAAGAAATTCATTAATGTCTCAGCAGCACTGGCTGGTGTCAGTAAGGGTTATAAGAAGCCATGTTTCTTCAGATTCTTCTTCTTGACTATCAGTATCCAGAAATCCCCACATGACATGTGAAAAACCCACACAGACATTTATCCCAGAAAATCAACAAAACAGGGCTTGAAACACTCGCATTGTCCACGCTTGTCTGTGCAAACTGGCATTTATGCTTCTGCAAATGCATTTGTGAGTAGATACCAGGAGTTTCTCTGGTCTCTGCTCTGCAGAAAGAGGGGCTGTTCATGTGGGTTTTCCTGCTGACTCCAGAGCCTCCAGAATCACCTCTCCCAGATAGACTATTCTTTGTTCTGACCATACCTCTCCTTGCAGAAACTACAGTTCCACTGGGGTGGAGGTGCTGAGGGGCTGTGCTCCACCCAGCCAAAGGAGGACCTACATCTCTACTCCTTGCCTAGGCAGAATGGCAGCAGGGGTTGGTTTCCACACCAGAACAGGATAACCATAAGGCCACAGGTTTCCTTGCCTGGATTTTACAGCAGTATTGTGAGGTTTGTGTGGATATTTTGGGTGAAATTATTATTTGTATGCTGCTAAGGAAAGGTAAAATAGTATCGTTATTTTAAAGGGTGCTGAAAGTCATTGACACTCTCTCTTGTCTGTCTACATGTAAAGTTTTACTTATTTATACCTTGTGTTTATGAAACAACCACACTATATCACCCAGGCTCAAGTTTTGAGAAAAGTTCACAAGTGCATATTTCTCATGAGCCATATGTTGAGCTGAAGGCACATAATTTACAAGCCTTTTAAGCTATTGTGTTACCAACAATTCACATTTCTGCTCTCAAGATAAAGTCCTAGACCATTCCATCTGATCAGCATCTTATTCTTCAAGCAGGTGTCATGGTTTCTGAATTTTGTCCAGATGGCAGCTGATGTGGAATCAGAGACTGAGTGAATAAAACCAAACGCTGTGAGAAGAGCCGTTGAGCCTTTGCTTCTCTTGTTCCTGCTAGTGACAATAGATTTAATGCAGCCATTGCTTGTGATCTGTGCGTTTATTAGAGCTAAATGGTTAGGATTATCTCATCAAATTATAACAATCTGAGAAAGTGATTAAAAATACCTCCTTAAATATATTGCATGGTTCATCAGCATTTGCAATTCATATCTTTTGGAGGTATGCATATATCCATATATTTGTTCGTGTCCAGAGCCAGTTCAGCCTTCCAGATACGCCTCTGATTTGTTGAAAACTAACTGCAAAGCTAATAGACACAATACAGGGTGCATTGAAAGTCTCAATGTATGTATGTGCAGAAAAGGACCTGTCTGGGGGGCTGTCTCAGCGAGCGTGTAACTGCAAATTGGACCTGTGAGGGTCAGCGATTTCCTCTGAGCAGTTCAGGCTCCCTGACAGAGACACCTTTATCCGTGTGCTGGCTCCCAGAGCTGCACCCTGTAGCCAGGCAGGAGCCCTGCCAGCAGCAGGCAGAGGGGAGTGTGCCTTCCCAGGGGTATCTGCAGCCCTTCTCCACACGCCCGTGTGTGGGACGGGACCCTGCGGATGGATGCCCAGCTCTGTCTGGAGCAGGTATGAAGCCACCCGTACAGAGCTCCATTCTGCTAGTGTTCAGTTGGATCTGCCCTTTGGTTTTATGGGGATTCTGTGTCTGAGTGCCACACCTGCTGCCTCACCAGGAGCTGAGCAGTCTGGGAAGCGAGTCATCCAGAGTTACTTGGCTCCTTCAGTCTCCGTTTCTACCAGCTGGGTGCTTGCCTCCAGAAAAATCCATATCTTGGAGTTGCCTCTCAAGGAGGCTCTAATGACACCAGTGGGCAGAGCCCCTCACAGTTTGTACAATAACCTCCTGCCATGTCAGATTAGGTTACATGCCATCAAATTATTTAAATCTTCACAGTTACATTTGTTCTACAGATGTGTGCGCTCTCTCTCCTGAGACTAGCATTTCTGCACTTTTACAAATAATTTCAGGGTTTTTATTTTTTTTTTTAGTAGCAAACATCTCAGAGCTCTTTTTAAGTCTACAAAAAAAGAGAGGTGATGCTCTGCGTACATTTTATGGTTTTTCTGTCCAATGACTCTAATGTCAAAATTGCTGCAACCTTCTAAGAGAAATGCTAAATCATAATGTGGTAAGAAAGGCACCCTCGACAGGTCTGCAAATGACAGCTCTATAATTTCAGCATTATTTGAATACAATGTAGAAGTGCCTTATATGTTTAAGCAGCTTCATTTTGCATCTGCTTTTTAGAATAGTTGATTCATACTTGTCTGCACAGGCTTTCAATAGTTTTTCTTTTCTTTCTTAGTCTCTTTGTCTACCAGTTTCTTTTTTTCCCCTCTTGTTTTTCTTTTTTATTCTCTTGAATTTTTTCTGTATAATATTTATTTAATCAGTGATAAGATGAGAGGGTCAGGCTGAGCATGTGTTAGACTGGGCTGCAGTGTAACAAGTTGAATTTACCCCTGTGCTCATTAAAGCCATAGAGTAGAATGACTTGAATTACATGTCGATCTTTTGCTACCTACTTTCATACATATGCTAGCATGCATTACTTTATTTGTGGCTCAAAAATTGCCATTATTATTTCTGAGAACTGAGCTTTATTTGATCTGTTTTAATATTTCTAGATTATTTTTCCCATTGTTGCTGAAGTCTGTATGGATTGGTTGAAGTCCTTAAAACTTCCAGTGATTCCTGCTGAGAATTTTTTATCAGGAGTTGGGGCTTCAAATCCTAGTAAACCAAAAAATGTTTTATAGTTCTACTTTATGGTTTTTGGGATTTTTTGCTGTGATATTTCTGCACCACTGTACTGACAACTGAGACACTACCCTGTTTTTCTGTGCCTGATATCAGATGCAACCAGTGAAAAATGAAAGGCAGTGGTATGGACTGGGAAAAACAATGTATTTTGTGGAGTGACCACCCCAGCTAAAACTGTGTATCAGATGTCAAAAACCGAGGAGACCTGGTAGATCTCCATGGAGGCAGCTTTGCTTTTGCAGTACGCCCAAGGAACCTGTGCTGCTCTGACACCAAGCCATGGCTGTAGCCTCTGCGCCGCCAGCAGTGCCCAGAAAAATCAGACTTTTCAATTAATACAAATATTTACAATCAAATAAAATAAAGTATGCTTCAAAAACAATTCTTAATTGCTGGGCTAACATGATACTTACTTCTCCTGTCACATGCTTGCACATTGGTGGCTCTCTTACGGCTGCCTGTGGTGTGTCCTGTTGCTGCTCTGTGATGGGGAAACCATGAGCTGTCATATCCTCACCTTGCCAGCTGAGCCGTGCCTTTGGAGCAACCCCTGAGAAGGACAAAGGCTGTGCCAGTCAGTAGCATGACAACACCACTGGAGGTGAAGTCTTTTTGCTTCATTTAAAAAGACCCAGTAACAGTCCTTTGATTGAAAAGTTTTCAGAGGATACAGAAAGTTCTCAAATCAATGTTCTTTGAAATTTAGTTTTCATTTCAAGACATCGTGGGGTTTTTTATATTTTTCTCTGTAGGTGTCCAGTTTGTATAATTTCTCTATTTTGAGCTGTTCTGCCTAAATTGACGCATTGATTTCATGTCCTTAGAAGGAATTACTAAAAGGCTTGAAATGTTGGTTCCATCTTTGCACCACCTTTCCTCTCCCTGTAGTGTTTGCTGTTTTGGAGGGCACCATAGCACGGGGAAAGCTCCCTGGGGAGTGTGCTCATGCACGTGTGAACATTTCACAAAGTGTGAAATTTGTATGTGAAATTGAATAAGTCAGTGCACAGCCCCAATATCACAGAATGGGTGGTGTCAAAGCTCTGAGATCAGCCTGGGTGGTGATTTCTTGTCTTGTGTGAAACAGAGAGCTCTTCAGATAGCACCACAGCATGTAAGGCTTATAGATGGCTAGATAGAAAGGAATAGGTAATAACCATAAAACAGTATTATGAAAATATAAACCATAATTAGTGATAATGGCTTACTCAATTAAATACATTAAAGTATGGATGCAGAGTTTTGATGCATGGATGCTTTTGTCCAAGAGCATATGTGTGTTTATATACAGTGATGTATAACTGACATTAAATATGCATCAAAGGACAAATACTCTGCCCTAATGTAAAATAGGTCTCTTTAGTGCTGTCTAGTTGTACAAATATATGGAAGAAGATAGTCCCTGACCCCAAATTTCCTATCTAAAAAGAAAAACACAGTAAACTAAACTGTACGTGTGTTTCAGGTAGCCCAAGGTTTTAAGTGAAGCGAGCCAGGTTGATTCATACTCATGGATGCTCTGCTTTTCCTGCTGAAGGACCTGATTGCCAGTGGAGTGTCTCTGCTCCTTATTAATCTAGGAAGCCTAGTCTTGCTATAAAAATTCAGCTTCCCTGTTCTGATTTCAGTGTCAGCAGCCTGGGGGGGCTGTGTAGGAGTAGTGCTCCTCTTCCTCTTTCTGCTGTCTTCAACAGAATTTCTGCTGCTCTCCTTTCTAGTGATGAAAGTAACCTCATTTTGTGACCTCTAAGCTTTGAGTGTGTTATTAAAAAATCGGAGTCCTTTTAGTAGTTAGATGATTAAAAGAGGATTAGATTATGGTTAGCACCAGGGCGGGAAGTACTGAAACACCTCTAAGTGACATGTTTGCCCTAACAAGTGCCAATGCCATCACAATCCCTACAGGTGCTCGGGACTTGCTATGGCCAATATGCTCCTGTAGCATTTTAGTGTGGAGGCCCATTCTTGGTGGCCGTGTACTGATGACCTTATCACACACTGAGGAGAGGGTCTTATCAATATGAAAAAAACAACTTGGGTATATTTGCTTTCTCTCCTGTGCTGTGTTATGCCTATTGTTTTGGAGAAAATTAATGCCTGACATTAAAAATTTGCCTTTTTTAATTTAAAGGTTTGTTTAGTTCAGGAGCAAATCAAGCTTTGCCTAACTCTTGGACTCTTGGATCCACCAGAACTTTTTGGATTTTTTTTTTTTGTTGTTTTTTTTTTTTTTCATTTTGAGGTAAATTTTACCCCAAGGGCAGAAGTACCGATCCCTTTAGTCCCCAAATTTGGGCCTTCCAAATTCAGATTGGGGAAGTCATGTTCCAGGTTGTCGCTCTTTCTTAAAAATGGACCAGCCACAGTTTCCATTCATTATATTCTTCCCTCTGTATCCTCCCCCTATAGCCAGCATCTTCTTCCTAAAACATTCCAGTTGATATTTTCTCTGCCTGGTCTCAGGGCTACAGTGATATTAAAAAAGGAAAGTACAAGTAAAATGAATTGTTCCTTATTAAGGTAGACTATATGGGGAGAGAAAAAAAATTACACCTTTTCTTTGGAATTTTAGCATAAGCACACAGTAAGTCAAAATGGCAGGGTCCATAAATGTCAGTGAGAATTTTATTGGCAGAAAGAGTTAAACATAAAGATATTCAGGTGCTATTGTCCTGCAGTGTATGAGCCCCAGATCATTTTAAACACATGAGTAGTCAACCGTATCTGTAGGATCATGAACTGGTTTCTCCATGCCTTAATTCAAACTTTGAATAGATGGGGTACGCTCCATGTAAAGAGAGTTGCTAGATGCCTTCCTTCTTGAATACTTGGTATTTAAATCTGATGCTTTTGAAATCAAAAGAAAGATTTCCATCAAGCTAAATGGGTTCAAAAGTGGGTCTTAACATGAGATTACTTTTTTCATTAAGGACATTATGTTGCATCATTCAACTCAATGTTTTTTTTCCATCAACTTCATTAGATGCAAAATTGGCCCCTTAAAGCATATGCCTTGATAAGGCATTTTGTCTTATGTGACTGCAGTAAAAAAGGGGGAAAACACTCAGAATCATAACATCCTTATTCTTGCTGTTTCTTATTCTGTGACATGTTTCCTCTGATATTTCTGCATTTTGAATCATAAGGGCTCTATTCTCACTGGGCTCTTGTCCCATGTTAATCTGATATTCATATAATTTTGCTAGAAAAGAGCCTGTGAATGATCTCTCCCTTCTAATTTATTCAAGACTAAAATTCTGCTACTGGCAAACTTGCCTCCATGGTTCCCCTGTCTGTACAGTATAACCAGATGTTTTGTAGTTTGGGTCCCTCTGCACGTCATTGAACAGACACTACAAGTACCTCTTTCCTGTAGATTTCTCCAAGAAGCCTCACAATGGAATATATGAGGAATGTGTGAAAACAGGTCATAAACTGAGCTAAAATGAAATTTAAAAATACAGAAAATACTTCTTAAAAAGCAGAAGAAAAATTACAGATTTTTGTAGAGCAGATTGGACAGTCATTTGGGCACTATGTGCATTATGGTGTGGTTAAAGAGCCTTGTAAATAGAGGTATATTCATTTAAACCAACTTCTAAATGAAGACATAAAATCATGAGAATAATGTGGAATTGGCTTTGAATCCATAGTACTTCTATAGCACCTATTAGCAACACACTTGTGTGCCTCTCGGAGTTGAAGGCATATTCCCAGCACCACTGTCAGGGAGGGAAATGACTTCTAAAAAAGAAAACTGGGATATAAAATCTGTGAAGATTTAAAATGCAGAACTTTGCATTTGATTTCAGTGCTTTGCTAGTCCATGCTTAAATATTTTAAGTCTTCTGAAGTTTTGGGTGTGTTGGGTGTTTGGGTGTTTTGGGTGTGTTGTTCACAGATGCATTCGTAGTAGAGGAATAGTCCATTTTGGTGCTGCTCTGGCTGGGCTAGCCTTTCCTCCATGGAGTTTTTCAAAGCTTATTTCCATTCAAAGTGAAGTCAAGGGTAGTAGGAGACTGTGATTCTTTCACCTAATAAATAAACACAACAAAACAAAACAAAACAAAACAAAGCAAAACAAGCCCCCCCAAAAAAATCCTAAAAAAAAAAAAATGCTAGGCCTTTGATACTTGTGAATACAGTCTGAATTTTCCACAAAGTTTGAGAGAGTTTCAGTGGGAGGCTCTGAATTGGATCCATCTCTGCTTAAAATGAAGAACAGGAACTGACCGTCAATTTCTATACATCCTCTGAGCATAGAATTAATGATTCGATTAAAATGAGACATCCCCAAGAAATTCTATAGTAATTGAACTACTTCATAAATTAAGACAAGCAAGCACAGTTGTATAAACACTGGGATCACTGACCCAGTTATTTGGAATAAAGTTTTGTCCATTATAGCTTTCAATCCCAAATGGGTGCAATCAGGAATTTCTGGATATCCCAGAAAATAGTTTTTGAAGCAGTGGATGAATATTTTCAGATGATGGTGTGACATAGAGGGATATGGTTCTCTATGGTGCTCTAACCTGGTTTGAATGGTCTGCATCAATCCTTACATTTAATGACAGAAAACTCAGCTTAACCTTGCTGTAAAGTAAGTATTTATACACATCAATGAGAGAAATAAAACACCTTATTGATTTTACATCTGCTTTCACTGTGGTAATTAAAATGTACTTTTGCAGCTTGCAGAATAGTAGTCTGTTTGTATTAGATCAAAGAAAAGCTCTGCCACAGACCTTATTTTGTATTCCTGTCGTCCCTTGAAAATTCTTAAATAAATACAGAAGGATGAGTCCAGTCTTCATAACCTACCATGCTTTAGCAAAAAAAAAACAAAACACTTTTCGGACAAAAGAGCTAATTGTTTGCAGTGCTGTATTCTAGTAATTTCTAGGTCAAATTCAGTGTTGAATACCCCCAAATTTCAGCGTTCAGTATAGCTAATGGCTTTGCCTGGATACATGCTTTGTCAGGAGTTTTCTGAGGAAAACTTCCTGCTGTAACTGTCCACAGGAGGGTCATCACTACAGAAAATCTCTTCAGAAAAGCCAAGCCCTTGAGAAGGGCACTGTAGACTTTCCAGTCCTACTAGATTTGGTATTAGATCATCTCTTTTAGCTGTATGGTGCTACTTGGCTGCTTTGGGCAGGATCTACTGGCTTTCTGGATATATGAGACACATCTCATCTGGAGCCTGGTGCATTTACAATTATTTCTGTTGGTGGATCTGGACTGTGGTTGTGGACCTGACGTTGTGGGGACATCAGTAAGTACAGCCTCTCAAACACCTGAGTGTGAGTGAGTTTTACACTGGCAGTGAGGAAAGTGAGTTTTATACTGTCAGTCCATCCTTGACAATTAATACAGAAGAATCCTCTGGAGCTGTCTGACAAAATATCTACCCCAAAAATTCTCCACCTTTGGTCCTGATGAATGAGATGGTTTCCTAGGAGTACTTTGACTGAGTAATTTCAGTAATATTGGGAAAGTCTTCATCAGCATCTTGGTTTTGCATGCATGTGTGTAAAGTCAAGCTTGTGGTAGCACAAAAAAATTAGAAAAACACATCTGTTTAGACCTGAATGGCCACATGTTGTGTGTAATTTTCATCCATGGAATTGCTATTATTTTCTCATCTGTATCTCCAGTGGTATGTCATGATCAGACAAGCCTCCTCAGGTAGTTCATGTACAGATCAGGCCTGTTTTCTCTCATACCAATGTTAATTATGTGCTTCAGCAGCCTCACAGTTTTAACAGATTTAACTGAGCCCAAAGAAGTACCTGACATTAAATCAACCCTAACAAAATATTTTCAGTTTGATTATCAAGACCCAAAAGTTTGGGAAAACTTGAGGTTTGTAGGAAGTAGATTTCTATCGGCACCTTTCCACTTCCTACTCTCAGTACAGATTGATAGAGAGCTATTAACCAGTTTAACCAGTGATTAATTTAGCTCCCCCTGGACATTTTATCATTCTTCTGTCTGATTAGTTGAAGGTCTGAGATTTGAAATAAAGCCAAAATTTTATATATGGAGTCCTCTTAATTACTTCCTCTCACTTTTTTATTTATTTATTTTTTTAATCATGTGGTAAAAGCTTGATTATATATATGTCTTCTTAGTAACTCACTGTAGAGATATTTAAGCTAGGTCTAAAAGAGCTAGTTTAGTAGCGGAAGCAGTCTAGCCATAGCAACATAAGACAATTTATATAAACATACACTTACTACACAAAAGTGTGAGCAATTCATAACATGCCATATATATGTGTGTCTGTGTGTGTAAAAATATATATATATATGGTAAGGACTGCATGATGTATATATATATACATACACATCTAAAAACCTTGCTAGTACAATTTAGCAAGTAACACATTTCAAAAGGAGAGAGAGGAGAAACAGAAACACAATTGTGATTAATCATGCTCATTATCAGCTCAGACTTACGACCTGTGTAAATTTTAGGGCATTTTTTTGAAGTGTGTGTGTGGTGGTGGATGGGAGGAGGGGTGCATATGTGTGGAATGAGAGATGAAAAATACACTCCTTTCTCTAAAATGACCCTTCCACCCTCTTACTTTTCAGCCTTCCCTCCAAAAGTTAGGTGGATGTCTAAGGCTGGCTAAAGCCTTATTATTAAGTTAACTCTAGGTGGTTTCCATTAGCCTTACAGTACATGCCACTGAGCAGACATACAGTAACTGAATTGTTTCAACTTATCCAAATAACATTGAAATAGACTTAATTGTTGAACTGCAGGAAAGACCATGTGTCTCCAGAGACTATTAGTGTCATTTAAAAGGCTAAATGTATCATAAAACCTGTCTTTAACAGAATAAAATTGTACAGACCAACACAATTTTAGCTAATGTTTTCCACATTTCTTGTAAAAAAGGTCGTTGGCTGTAAAGGAAAGTTCATAACATTTCTAGGAGTTATTTCAGTGCAGCACTTCCCAACTAGTTTTAGCCTAGTATCCTTTTTACTACTGCGTAGCAGTTTACTTTGAAAGTAGTCACAGCAAAACCTGCAGGATTTACTTACAGAACATATTTCTATTTATCATGAGTTAAGAGAGGCTTTGGCACAGCAGAAGATTCAAGAAGTCTCTGATTTCAATAGATAAGCATTTTTCTCTCTGTCTTCCTCAACATTTAAATTGAGCTTTGATTAGAGAAGAATATGGTAATATTTCAGAGGAAAAGTAAAAGTAAAGGAATTCTTGCTGATACAGGTTGTCAGTGAGATTTCCTCAGCCATCAGTGTTTTGCTATTTTTTGATTTTTACTCTGAGATTTACCTCCTTGTTTTTATTCCAATGTTATTTTTCTTTTGTTGAGTCTGTTAAGAAAATTGTTTGGATAGAGAAAATGATAAAGGCAGATGAAAACAAACAAAATAGGGAAGCAGAAGAGCAGGGGGGGAAGTAGATGGGCCGAGGAAGAATGAATAAAAAATATAAAATTGCTTTTATGCTATAAAAGAGCCAAAGGAGTATTACTTTGTTCCAAAGAAGTTCAAAATATTAAGGGAAAAAGGTCTAGAAGGAGGACAAATAGCAGATCAGCCCTCAATAGAAGGAGCAAATCTTTCTGTTTATCTATCTCATATTTTCACTGGAGTTTTATATCAACTCACAAAGAAGCTGTTTCGAATAACTTCTGCTAATAGTATTGTTCTTTTACAAGTTTTATTTCTATGGAAATGAATGATGTAATTGACTCTTTCCGTCACAATCGTTTATGTTTTAACCTGAAGAGACCTTTTCTTTCCCAGTTAGTCCTCTGCAATCTAGGGAACAAAAGATATTGTCTCTTTTTATTTTTTTTTTTTTTCTGGAAAACCTCAGAAGCATGATGTAATTACCTATGTAGGAACACTAGTGCCTTTCCTGAAAAAGTTAAGAATTTCTTGAAACTGCAGTTACTGTCAAGCTTTTCCCATTAGAGCCATGTGTGAATGGAAACAACTGTAATTTCTTCATTGCTTGCTATTAAAATGAACTTGAATCATGTAACTCTTTTGAAAAGGAGACATTATGATGACAAAAAATATTGGTTAAGTCTAGCCACGGTTTGATTTATTTGGTTTTAGTCCTGCGATAAGGAGAGGGTATGTGCTAATGAAGCAGTTCCCGTTTACAGGGAAATTCATCCAGTAACAAGTCATAGAGCCACTAATTCTTTTTCATTCCCATTTTGGGAATTTACGTAGTGTCTGGTCTCCTGGTGCTGCCCCTCAGCGTGGCCCTGAATTCACCTGTAATGAAGGAAATCCCCGTTGCACAAACCTACAGCATCTTTACCTTGAACTAAAAAGTCTCGTACTATTTCCAGGCTATCAATGGAACACTATTGCACAAATCAGCCAACAGATGTTGCACTCACAACTGTGCAAATAAATGCAAAGGGAGAACTCCCCAAACCTCTGATGCAGCAAAGATAACAGAATGACATTGCTAATTTGAAATTTTAAAGAAGGATAATTTCACCAGTATGGTGCTAGACACAAATTAAAATATCTGATATAAGTCCATGCAGAATTTCTACTTCTGACCTGTAAACTTGTTCAAACTCTGCTTTGTCACTTTACCTTTCAGGCCTGAATGAATTTTACTACAATACCCATGCACTTTTCCAAAAAAATTATTGTAGGAATATGATTTTTTAAAATGTGTCTTGATTTTAAGGCAGTCACCTATCAAGCAGAAATGTACATCTCTTGGAGGATAATGATTAAAGTCCTAAAGTTGGGCAACATTGAAATATATTGAAATGATGATATAACAAATGAAAAAATACTGTTTATAAATGCATTTATTTGGTGTTTATAAATATGGATTTATTGAGTATATATGAGACTCTGAATGTATTTTAATTATATGAGTAAAGTAAAACTCACAGAAGACATTAAACATTATTTTTTTCATTTAGCAGCTGAAAAAGGAGTTTATTTAATTTGCCCAAGCTCATATGGGAAGAAACAGTAAAGCAAAGAATAGAAACAATCTGCTTAGACTTTCGTTTCTACATTCTTCATAGATGACCTGAATTAGGACTTAGTATAGTCATGACAAATGTAATGTGCAAAACTAATGAAATTTAAATTAAAAAAGGAATGACTTAACTGTCCCCTGACCTTCCATGTCTCAATGAAGTCTCATGCTAATATAAAGTGATAATTGTCCAGTGTTGGTCTTGTCACTTTATTCCTGATGGGAGCGAAAGGATGCAGCTAAACCTACTAATTTCTAAATTCTGAAAAATTAGGGTAGATAAGGTACAGTAAATACTGGTAAGAAGTAAATAAGGTACTGGTAGAACAAGCTAAAAAGGTGCTGTTGCCAGGCTGTAAAACCACCTTCCCACCATGCCCATTATGCAGTGTTCACTTGTGTGACGGGTCCTATTTAACCTGAAACCACTCAGCCTAAGTCCCAAAAATTTTGTGGGATCAGGCCCTACCAAGGTTACATACTTCTGCATTCTTCATTGAGCATACAAACTCTCTGATAATTACTGGAAGAAAATCAAATAACAGATTTCTACATTTTCAGCACATGTCTTGAGCTGATTAACACAGGATCTAATTTGCTCTAATCAGTCCAAGGTGGATAGAATGTGAAACAGATGACCTTACTGTTTAAGAACAGGTAATTCTGTTTATTTGTGGTGAATAATGACATTTTCCTACTGATGGGTATTCACCTTGCACCTTAAATTGCATCAGGTCAATGCTGAGAGTAACTGGTGCAGCAAGTTTGAATTCCCCTGTACTGCATATTAGGTAACTTTTCTGTCACTGCCAATTTAAACCAGACCCATATATGAAAAACAAAACATGGGTTCATGGTAAATATAACAACTTTTAATATCCCCAGCTGGAGAGAAAGTTTCCACTAGTATAGCAGAAGAAACTATGTAAGGGTCTGTAAAATATCCTCAAAAAGAGAATTTCAGAAAGGAGAAAACCTTTCCTTTCCCTATACTTAGAATTATTGAAAGTACACACCTGGAAAACAAAACCTGTAAGTAAAGGACTTAGCTGAGCGTATGTGCAATAAAAATCGAATGACTTCAAGGTTGAAAATGTGTCCTAAAACAAGTTGTGAAGAACTGAGATCTGATTTGGTCAATGTCTACATAGGTAATTCATTCTTTACTTCTGAAGTGCCTTAAGCCAGCAAAAAATGGTGACTTCAGTGTAAGGGTCATTAACTAAAGTAAAATTTGAGTCAAGCATTTAAAATGTAGCCATCTGAGAATACTGGCTAGTGCTCAAAATCAGATTCCTGAGCATCCCATAATGATATAAGAATATATAAAGTAACAGCATCCAAGTCCTGAGAAGGAGTATCTCCTCTTTGCCCTTTCACTTCCGCAGGCTGGAAGCCAGGGTGATGGAAGCATGCTATTACACTAACACCCACTCCTCCCCCAAACACACACATGCTCACACTGCTTTACGCCTGTTGCAACCCCTAAGTCTTAACCTCTGTTCCAGCACTTTTTTGGATTCTGGCTGTTTGCAGTCTGCTGGGCTCTTTTGCCCAAGTTGGGAAGGAGTTAGGGATGTTGGGATAATGACATCAAAGCCAGAATTAGAGAGGCAGCCCTGATGAGGCCTTCAAAGAAAGAGAACTACTCAGCTGTAAAGGATAGATATGAATCTGTGAGCCTCAATTTTGGGACCAGCAAGAGCTTAAGGTCGCTTGCTTAAAGGCACAGTCATAGAGGCACAGCCTCAAACTGGTAGAAATCAGGTAAGACTCCACATTTCCTTCAGGAAAGAAAGTCGCATGTTTACTTTTGCTTAGGCAAAGCTGAGCAGTTGAAAGTAGAAAAGAGATTTACTTTCTCCCTGACATATTTGCAAGAGAAAAAATGAAGTGACGTTTCTCCTTTCAGATAAATAGTGCAATGAATTCTTATTATCAAAGGTGATCTCTTCTTGTAACTCAGGGGGAAGATGCCACATTATTTTTTGTTTAACAGGAGTAACCAGTTTCTGGTAGTTGGAGCCCAGCACTGCTAGCTGCTGCTCTCCTCAGAGGGTTTCCAGTAATGTTTTTGCAAAACTCTTTTCTCAGGATTGAGCTGCAATTAGCATGGGCTTCAGTCAGTTCCGTGGAGATGTCACTCCACATAACGCTACAGGCTTCATGCTGCAACATGAAGATGTCACTTTAGATAGCACTGTGGGCTTGAAGTGGCAATCCAGAGATGTCACTTCTCTGTTATGAACTGCTGCAGGAGAATCTGTCCTTTTTGATGGAGCTGGCCTCATACTTCACAAATACCCTCTTGATGTCCCTCTCAGTGGGCTTGACATCACTCTAACAGCATGACAAGTTAAAACATGTCCTTGAGAACTCATGTTAACAAATACAATGATGACCGTGACTACACAGTGTGCCCAGGCAGGAGCAAAGTGTTTTCTCAATCACAGAAATATCTTACTCTAGTGAGAACTGACTCACAAGTTGTTGCAGGACACAACTTATCTCTGTCTGCTATGACAGCAAGCCCGTGGTCCTCACTGTGTCAGCTAGTGTGGCTTCTCAAGGTCATGTTCCACACTGCTGTAAATTCTAAATGAAGATAAAGGACCACCAGGAATTTATTTTCTTTCTAGATGCCACTTTGGCTCAGTTAACCTTTAGCAGTGGTCTCTTCTTAAGTGGTTAAAACAATAAAGAACAATGCCACAAAGCTGAGAGTATGAATCATAAGTTTCAGGCCAGACTAAATAGTTGAGTCTGGTTTTCCCTTCTATATTCTAAATAAAATAAATGTCTGTTGATAAAAATGCCTGTACAACTTGCTATATAAATGCTGAATTTCAAGTATTATAGCATTTGCTGTGGTTAGAATAAGATTTTTAATGAAAGAAATTGCTCAACATGATATTTTCCAAGTTAAATGCCATGTGTGATCCCACAAGTACAAATGACGTTTGGTAGTGTCCCCTTTTGTAATTGCTTTAAATTAAAAAGCAATTAGAAGCCCACTAATTTCAGACTAGACCCATTGGGTCAGGACTGAGATCACCAACAGAGCAGTCAGAAGGCATGCATTACACATGCCTCCCTCCACGTTTATATTGCAGGTAGGTCAGTAATTCCTACCACTGTCAGCGGCAGCCTTTTAAGGCGGCCCAAGGACACATGCAGCGTTCATTCATCCTTTGACAGGTGCTGGTACGGGGGACAAATTTCCCTTCCCTCTTTTTGCTTCTCATCGCTAATAAGAATCCTGGACCTTCATGGGGCGGTGAGCAGCGCGAGCCCTGCGGCAGCGAGGGTTTGGGGCACAGAGGTGCTGGACACTCGCTGCCACCGCTGTGTGTGAGGCAGGTGAGAGGGCTCCAGCTGCCCCACGGTGCTCTGCACACCCCCTCACCCCACCTGGCTTCCTGCTACTGATACACGGTCCGTGTCGCTGATTGCAGAGAGTTTGTTTAACCGGAGGAGAGAGGAATGATAATGAGGTTTCTGAGCACCGCTGATTGCCTGCGCTTGCTGAAGGGCGCTGGGGATGACCTGGCTCGCTCGGCCCATTGACTGGGGTACCCCTGGCTCCCCGGCACACGATAGCAAACCCTGTCAGTGGACTTTCTCCACAGAAAACGCTCTTCTGGGCCTTTCCCACTTTTTCTTGGCATGGCTTCCATTTTTTTTTTCAGAGAAGCTGTGAAAACTTTTCCTGAAATGATCCTCCTCTGCCTTCTGGCTGAAGAGTATGACTGATGCCTTTTCTTCCCCAGTGCAATAGTACATCTGTGGAGTAGAGAGACTAGGTAACCAGCTGTCATGTCAGGTTTCCTAAACATACTTGCATGTCATTTCTCACTTGTTCATCTGTATCAAAGCAGAGAGTCTCTGCTGCTTGCTCCGCTGCACATTAGGGCTAAAAAATCATTTCATTAAGCCTGAAAAAAGTGGTTTATTTAAGTCAAAATCAGTCTATTCCTGTATCTGTTATTTCTGCTCCTCTCCTCGACAGGCTGATCATAACACTTATCCTTCTCTTCTCTCTTGCCTTGTTTTCTACATCAAAGATACTAACTACTGTGTTCTTTAATTTAACAGCTTCTGCAGCACAAGAGAGAATAGATTCATTTTATGAATAGTGAATCCTTGTATGATGTCATCTTCACATAATCTCTGTTTTGCTGCTCTGAAATAGATTTTATTTCAGTAAATGTGCAGACCACCACTACACTGATACCGTACTGACTAAAGAAAGTGGTGTTACAAGTACAGTAATTCTATTTTAAAGCACACTACTGAAGTGTGCTCATTATTTTGTTCTTTTAGCTGTCTAATAGACAGCTCTTTGTTTCCTTATTTTTGCCAGAGAGAATGGTTTTACCTGAGATCTCTTCAAGTGCCAACTCTAGACATTACAGCCAAAACAGAGGCTGTGACACCTATGCATTACTGCCATACTTAAGAATCAGGATGCACATTATAATATAGGCATGGTTAGAACAGAATTCCTTTTTGCTTGCCTTGAACCCAACTAGAAGCATTCTAAAATAGTGTAGCAAACAGCACAGATACATATATATATGGATATATTCATCACATATGTTTGCACAGCAAAACAATGTGCAGCAAGTATTGCATTTAAGTATATGAACAATGTGTCCACCCAAGAGTAAACAAAAACTTGTGTAGTTGCAGGCAGGTGGGAAGTGTGGCAAAACATATAATCAACAACTGAAGAAATGGAATTTGCGAGAGAAAGAACAAAAGGACAAGATAAGCACAAGGGACAGCAAAGAGGCAGGATATCCTACTGAATGCACAAGTATCAGGATGACTGGCAAAGCCAAAACAAAGATAAGCAGCGCCGGGAGCAGAGGGAATCCCTTTCTGGGAGAGAGGCAAGCTGCATAAAGTATCAGGCCACCAGAGGAACTTTACGCATAAAAGGGCTCCCAAACCTGATCCCCTTGACCTCCTCAGCTGATGACCACCAGTACTGCATCCACTGGTGCATCATCTCCTTGGTGTTACATACTCATAGCTAATTTGGGACACAGTGGACAAGTAGATTTGTGTGTGTAAAGCTATTTGGTGATCATTTGTAACAGCTAACCATTGGCACATCTGTCATTAATGAATGCCAATCTATGAAATTTTATTTTAAAGTCAGTTTATTGGTCTCCTAAATACTCCCACCACAGCAATTTCTATTCCCTGACTGAGTTGAAATAATTTTACGAAAACAATTTAATCATGATTATCACTTTGAACAGTGTGGCCATTTTGTATTTCACATCAGAAGAGGGCATGAAATGGGTGTCTCTCTCCTTCCTTGTGACAGAGCTAGAGGCTGGTCACTGCCAGCCTCTGTGTGAAGCAGAATGTGTAGATATGAGCTCCCCATTGCTGACCAATAAAATACACTGCCTTGTGGAGTTACCTTGTTCATACGGCTTTGAAACACTCAAGGGAAATATGCCACTGCTGCAGAGATGAGTGATGAAGCAGTTGGCTTCTGTTTATGTGAAGTTTTGATTTTTTTTTAATAACTTTTTTTTTACTCTTTGAAGGTATGTAGGAATGTGTGCAAAATAACTACAGACTATAACATATCTGGAAGCCTCTGAAGTATTTGTTTAAATTTTAAATGCTGCATCTGCATCTGCACTGCAGTTTCAGATATTAAACCCTGATGTATGTTTTGAATCCCTACAAATTACGCAATTTCTTTTCCTTTCCTGCTGCTTCTCCTTTAATACTACTACTATCAGCAAGTTTTTTTATTGCTTAGCAGGAGTAATACTGATTTCATCCACAAGAATCAGGCTAGTCACAAGTTACCTCATCATTAAGAAAAGCATTCTCTACGTTCATTAACAGAAGAATAGTAGCAAGGGTTCATGTAACCTTGACTATCATTTTGCTTTCTCCTCTTTCTTGTTTTATACCATCCTTTTAAACTATTAGTCAAGATCCTCACCTGATATAAAGTGATGTCATCCCACTAAAATCTTGACTAACACAAGGCTCAGAAACCTTCCTTCAGATCTTCATGGACAAGTCTAGATTTGTAGCTAAATGATAGTCAGCGCTTAACATGAAAACATATGAGAGCTAAATGAAAACATTTAAATGCTCAGATAACAAGAGTTTTTCCTGCATCCCTGATTTGAAGAGTGTTGGTATATATGTCAAAGTTTTAGTTATGCTGTACTAGTACCAGCCCTGTCCATGTCAATCAATTTTTAACTATTATTATTTTTCTTTTTTTTTTTTTTTGATAGATTACCTTGATGCAGAATTCATTACTTGGAAACTGCAAGTCTCTCTGATGTTGGAATTGATCCACAGGAGCTACAATAATTCTGCAGCTAGGTACAAAACATGCAAAATGCTGTGAAAAATTCCAGTCTTTGAGTTTCTTTGCTCCTTCTGTGTAATTGAACCTTTGAGCTGTCCCAGATGCTTGCAATGGCCAGAAATAACTGGAGCAAGAAAAAGTGAGAGAAGGACAACTGTCATGGCACTTTTTCTTTCGAATTTCTACAAAGAGGCTACTGCACCATTCCTCATGGACATGGATTTGCCCATGGTTGTGTGCAAAAGTTATGGGCTGGGCTTGTGTCATCACATCCAAAACTGCTAGATTCAGGTCTGCATTAGAAATATTACTGAAACAAAATTGCCTTCTGCTCTAGAGTTAATCAGTTATGTCTAGTCTGGAAAATTTGACACTTTCAGGAATATTCTTTGGCATGAAGGCAGGGTCTCACAGCCTCTGTGACTGTTAGTGAACTGACTACCAGTGAACTTGCACATGAATTATGGCACAAGGTCCTTGGAGAGCAAACAATGCTTGGAAATGGCTAAGGGGGATTCTGGCTACTTGGGAGAGGCCACACTGTGATCAAGAATTGTTTTAACAGTTCACCAGTGTAGGCATATGAACCCCTTGCTCCCTGCAGCCATCATCAACCACTCTTTTTTCAGCAGCTACAAATGCAGCCTCAATAATACAATATCTTCAGGGAGAGAAATTTTAAAATTATTTTGATATTGCAGCTTTCTATGATGTTAAAGCCAGTGATAGTGCTATATTTAACAACAGACTCTAAGTGCTTGAAAGAAACAATTTCCAATGACTCCATAATCATACCTGGCTATGGTATGTCCTGTTGTGTATAAGTTTTCATGTTTGCCTTTTTGCCAGAGTTTCTACCTGTTCAATTGAGTGACATCATGTACACTGTAGATTTTTTTCCTGGTATCTCAGACTCATGAGGGGAAGAAATATTATGATATTGATACTGAGGTTCTTTGAAAGGACTTTTAAAATGTGGTTACTTTTCTGAATGGTGCTTAATACTTAAGCTGAAGAAAGTGAAAAAAGGCAACATTATGACACACAGAAATTAATATTTGTGATTACACTAAAATCCTTTAACAAAGGAAAGTAGACCCCTATGTATACAAAATAATTCCAGAACATCTATACTGCAAGGGTTTTTGTACTTTGTGCTTGATATATACAGTCAAGAAATAACTGAGATTAACAAGAAACCTGCTTGTTCAATGAATATCTCCAAATATTTTCCTGACCTCTAGACTGCAATTCAACTATTAAGATGATCATTTGCTTGTTTCTTTGCTTCCGAGCAATATCGACTCCCAAGTAAAGAAGTAATTTTAGGAGAAAGAAATTATCTCAGATTTGTTTTACACATCCCTTACCTTTTTTACTTATGTTTCATTTATGCAAAATACTACATTTATTAGTGATGGGCTAAACAGAATGTAAAATTCACTTTGTATTCAAAGGAATATGAATTTGAAATGGATTTTTATTTGTAGTTTGCATTTCCATAGACTGGAAGAGAAAATATAAATATACTAACAAAATGATGTCACTATTGTGGTATCATCATAGGGTCTGAATTATACTAAGGGAGGCAGTTTATAAATATGTAACTGAGTGACAGACTTTCTCCTTAAGGATTACAAGTTACACATTAGACTGTTTACTACAAGAAATAGACTGGACAAGTGTTTCCTATCTGTTGCAATTCTTATTCAGAAAAACTTCCACTGAAATGAAAAATTCAGAGGAAGCATTGTCTGATGAAGATGTGGAAGATCAAGGGATTTTTAAATTTGAATACACTCAGAAGCAAAGGCAATTGTCTTTATCTTGCCAGGGAATAAGATTCTGTTATCAGAATCTCGATTCAGTTATCAGTCTTGTTTTGACTCTTGACCAGCAGTATTTTCATATCTTTTGATATGATGTGTCAGGGGCAGCTGGAATCTTGGTTTACTCTCCCAAGAGAATTTTTTCTATTATTGACACTGTTCTTCTTCCAACAAAGTTGAATTTAACTTAATTTTTTACTTAGTTTATCAATTACACATATTTGTGATATAATGTCCTATATAATTACTAAAGCATGGGATTTTTCATAGAATCATAGAATTGTTCAGGTTGGAAAACACCTTTAAGACTGTTAAGTCCAACCATTAACACAGCATTGCCATGTTCACCACTAAACCATGTCTCTGAGTGCCACCTCTACATACCTTTTAAATACCTCCAGGGATGGTAAATCTATCACTTCCCTCAGCAGCCTGTTCCAGTGCTTGACAACATGTTCAGTAAAGAAATTTTCCCTAATATCCAACCTAAATATCCCCTGGTGCACCTTGAAGCCATTTCCTCTTGTCCTATCACTTTTTAATTGAGAGAAGGGACCAACCCCCATCTGGATGCAACGTCCTTTCAGGTACTTGTAGAGAGCGATAAAGTGTCTCTTGAGCATCCTTTTCTCCAGACTAAACAACCCCATCAGTTTTGCTCCAGACCCTTCACCAGCTCCATTGCCCTCCTCTGGATTCATTCCAGCACCTCAGTGTCCTTCTTGTCCTGAGGGGCCCAACACTGAACACAGGATTTGAGGTGCAGCCTAACCAGTGCCGAGTACAGGGGGACAATCCCTGCCCTGCTCCTGCTGGCCACAGTATTCTTGCTATAGGCCAGGAAGCCATTGGCCTCCTTGGCCACCTGGGCACACACTGGCTCATGTTCAGCCACTGTCAATCAGCACCCCCAGGTCCTTTTCCACTGGGCAGCTTTCCAGCCTCTCTGCCCCCAGCCTGTAGTGCTGCCTGGGGTTGTTGTGACCCAAGGGCAGGATCCGACACTTGGCCTCGTTGAACCTCATAACTGGCCCCAACCCATTGACCCAGCCTGTCCAGATCCTCTGCAGAGCCTTCCTGCCCTCCAGCAGATCAACACTCCCACCACTCAACTTGGTGTCATCTGTGAACTTTCTGAGAGAGCTCCATACTCTCCAAAGGTGAACTTTCCATCACGTATTTTTAAACTTGCAGAGAAAGGGATAATTTTGATTATATTTAAAGTAAGTCATTGACATATTTCATACTACAATAAACCTGACTCCTCTGGAAAATTTAAAATTATTTTGAAATTTAATCATTTTCGTCTCTTTGGTTAATATGATTTCATTTTGTATACAAGTAGGTTGCACTGTGTTTGCTGTAAATTCTTGGATACTTGGAAGTCTCTCTGGTAGAACTCCTGTGATCTTAATCACAACCCGTCCAGCTTCTCCATTAACTGAGCTCATTTTTTAATTAAAAAAAAAAGTTAGAAAAAGACACAAAATTTTCTGAGTTACAATCTTCTGTAGACAGTAATACATTATTGTATATTTTTAGATTATGCTTTATTGCTCTGATCAAAGAGATTTTAAAAGTGTAGGAATATAGTGTAGCCTTACCTTGCCAGCACAGAAATTAATAAATTACTATAAACCCAGGTACTCTTTACTGTATTAAAGAAACTTCCAATTTAGCTTGATGTACAAATTTTTAAAGAATTATTTTAATGTGCTTTCAGATTTTTCCATATTTGGACATTATTGCCCATTTTATGATAAATTATTTTTTTCGTGCAGGCCTAATTGTTTTAACCAAATTACCTGAAAAGCTTGGTTTTAATTACAAATGTGAATCTTCTAAACCCCTGAATGGTTAAAAAGCTTGATGACATGACACATAAAAGTTTGAATTCCACACAACAAGAAAAGTAACACAATATTTCTTTTAAAATAATCTGATTTTAAGTCAGTGTCTTGATTTATAAACATATATGTTTGTCAATAGTGAATCACCAATCTGCCCTGGAGCAGCTCTGATGGTGTTTAGTTTTTAAAATCAAATTTTCCAATTTGACAAATATTTTTCTTCCATTCTGCTATGTGAAGGAACCACACCCACAAAACATTTTACTACATGGGCAAAATAGTGAAGCTGCATGCAATGCTGACAAAAATTGTGCAACAGTTTCTATAAAACAATATTTTTCTTTCTTTTTCTAAATTTTTACTGCATATATAGTTATGGGGTTTTGTTTAAATAAGGATAATAGATAAACATGTTTGACATGGATGTATCATCCTCTTTTGTTTAAGTTGGCTGTACCTGCCAAAGGTCTGCAGAGGGACACAGCAAATTTCATACAGTTGGATGGAAAGTTATTCTAGACACTGGAGACAGAAGAATCCATTGTGTTCAGTGGCCAGTGTAGTCCTTTGGTAACAGGGAATATTGCAGAGAATAGTATTGGGAAAGCTGGCACCTGCTGGATTGGAGCTGAAAGAGTATCACACTTGCAAAAATTAGCTTTTGATATTAAATTGTGGACTTGTGACTTAATGACAGAGAGGGCTGATTTATTTTAATTTTTTAATAATCCAGTATGAAGGATCAAAATATACCCCTTGTACTAAGTAAGAGTTCACATTTTTTCCTATATCATTTTAGTTCACAAATGGATGGTAAGATTTAGCCGGCTGGATTTACCTGCTGACTTCATGGATTAGCTGCCAGATGACTGCCACCTTCCCTTGCAAAGCTGTTGTATGCCTGTTTTGGTTTTGAGTTTTGTCAATACTGATAGCAGCTCCATGACAATAAGTTTTGAGCAGCAACTTTCATGTTCAATTTTTGTCCTAATAGATGTAGCTTTGGAAACGTTATTTGAAAACTTATGGGCTGGATGCTAGCAGAACATGCCTTTCTGCTTCCTTGCTGCATTTAGTCAATTTTACTAAAGACTTTTAATTTTCTGCATTAAAAGATAACCATCAGCCTCCCACATTACCACTACAGTTGCACACAGATATCTCCCAGGCTAGTAAAGGCTGGAGGTAGAGGTAATAGCAGTAAGTTCCACTCATACCTTTTCTGTCTTATGTACTCTTATTTCAAAGTGTCTTCTGTCTCTTGGAAAAACCTACCACTGGCATTTAATGCAAGAGTCAATCCTCTTTTCTTTTGGAAATGAATCTTGAAATCTTACTGTTTTGAAGATAACTAGATTAAAAATATAGATTAGTATTGGAGCTTAAAAGTTGCTAGCACTCAGCTAGAAAGATTTTGTTAGGATTCTTTTGGGCAGTGTTAAAATACCCTTCATAATGAACTGCTTGTCTCTCAGTCTTTCATTCTTGTCTTTTTGATTTACTCTGTGAGCATCTTTCCTCTGATTATTTACTGATTATTTGAATTTAAGGGAAAATCTGTGTTTAATTGTGCAATTTTGAGAGGACTTAGTGAGTAAGAAGACTCAGACCCTGATAGGAGGATTAAGAAGTCAGGGGAAGGGAGGTGGTGAGACAAGTACACATCAGTTTTTGCAGTGGGCTTTGTTTTGTTTTTCCCACCAGGGCATTGCCATCCCCACCATACCACTGATTCAGCTCTCAGAAAGTTTGATTTTCTGCTGAATAAGGTCCAGACATTTTGGATTGTATCGGTTAGATTTTTCATTTCCTTACTTGGACAAAGATATACAATGTTTAGGGATTAAGTTTTTCTGGTCTCAATTGCAACCTATACACTTCATTGCCTAAGTGCTACTTTAGCATCAATTGCAAGAATATAAATAAAAAGCACCACTCTCTATTTGTTCATCTAAGACCTTGAAAAGCAGTAAATCAAAATCCTTTCGTGTTCTACCTTCAGTTCTCATGACAGGACCAATACATTTGGACTGCTGCAACTTATTTAGATGATGTTTGTCAAGATGGTGGCTTTAAAACACATAGCAGCTTTTTTACAGCAAATCTGATTACTATTTTATGTGTCTAACCCCACAGCAAAGAGGACCTTAAACATTTCCCCTTTCCAAGCAAGTTTACTCCACAATTCAGGGACAATCTCTATGTTCCTGGAAACAACTTAAATGTCCAGAAAAAGAGATATTTTTTTTTCTCTGTTAGTCTTTCCCCAACATAATGAACTCCAGTTTCTACGTGCTCTGGAGGAGTCAGTGAGAGAGAGAGAAAGCAGGACATACAAAATAACAATGTTTCCCATCCCCGGAAATTAAGCAGCATGCACTATTTCCTCACAGAGTAAAATAATCTAATCAACACTAGACTGACAGCAGTGATTAACTTATTTTGCCTAAAAGCTTAATTTTGCCACTCAGTTTACACTGGGTAGAATGGAAATAGCTGTCCCAGGTGAGGAACCAAGGAATTTAGGAAAAAGGAAATGAGGCTTTTGGTACACATATCCATCTTTTTAGTGGAAGCCATGGTAAAAAAAATAGATTTTGGATTTTGTCAAAAACAAAGCAGAGTTTCTTTAATGCACCAGGGAGAAAGCTCAGGCTACATTACTGCATCTAAGAGTTAAAGGGTGATAACTCTTTGATCCTTGGAAGTATTTTATTTTCATTCTGGCTTTTTCAGCTAGTTCCCCTGCTTTTTTTTAAGGCATGACTTTGATTGCAAGTTAGATCTTTGAAAATATGTCCGTGAATTTCATCTCTTAGACATGTAATTAATCTTCATATAGCTTTGGTAGTAATGCAAACACACCTGTAGGATGTTTTCCATTGAAAACACAAGGAGAGAACCTGTAATAAATCTGAGAGTGATAGCTTTATCGTGACTGACAGAGCTGCTGGAGGCCTCTTCTTTATGAGTATAATTTGGGAGTATATAAAGGAGAGATTGATTTCCACAGACCACTCTCTTTTCCTTAGTATTTATTCTTAGTCTGTATAACCCTCTCTAATTTTTATTTTACAAAAAGACCTAACACGTGTGACTTGATTAAAACAATGCATATTGCATTTCTATGAGTCAGCACAGGCCAATGTGAACACAATTTAATTTTGTACTTCGCAAGCCCCATGACCGAGTGCTGTGCATGATTTATCAGGGAGCTGCAGCTCTCTTCCTTGTCAAGACTTGCTCTTCTGGATCCTTTGGAAACAACAGTTTAACCTTTTGAACAGAGCCAGTACCTTCTAGCAGGCGAAGATGAAGTGCTTTGAGAAAGAGGCTATGGGAGTAATGAGATGTGACTCTGAGATGAGTCTTGCTTGACAAGGTACAACAAACCTCACATCTCATGCTAAGAAGTGGCTGTCACTTTGATCTGCATGAAGCTTAGTGCTCCGTGGATTTGAGCCACTATATGTATGTTGAGTCAGATCTTTCTGCTACAGGGAAAAAGTTCTCCTGATGTCCACAGGGCCACCTAGGAAGTGCAAAGGCAAGAATCTGACTCCTTGACTAACCCTCACAGCCTTCACTTGGTACATAACAACAACACTTTTACGGATAGGGAAATTGAAAACTAACATTTTAAATAACTTGATTAATGTGTTCTTGCCTTAAGTTTCGCCTCTTACACCATGCTTCCCCTAGGACACTATATCTTTTTACAAATCACATCTCCTTAGAAATCTACAATTAGCAGTTTTCTTAAATACCCCTCTGTTATGAACTGTGATGATTCTTTCATACTTATTTATTCTGTAGGATGACTAGACAGTAATTCTGTGTGGGACAGAGAAAGTGAGTGTTGATGGGAACTCACCAAATACAGCAAATGAAAAACTTATGGAAATGAGAGGCCCTATAGAGCAAAGAACATATTTTTATTCGCTTGTGCTCTTTTATTCTTGCCCAAATCCACAACAGGACCTTTTCTCTGCTGCTTCTTTTATTTATAATCAAAACAAAATAAGGAGAACACAGCTTGACCACAGCCAAGATATGTCTTCATTTGAGGTCACCGCATTTGAGTGCTGTGTCAAAAAATGTGTTAGAGACAGAAAGAGATTCAGTCTAGCTGAAGTAAAGGCACTGCACTGCCAATAATTGTCTTCTGTAATAGTTAGTCACATTGAAAGTATTAATTAAAGAAGGAGTTGGGTGTTTTTTTAAAGTGTGATGTAATTCGTTGCCAGCTGGCTGACCAAGAGCCTGGGGTAGGTTATATTTGTCTGTCTCAGAATAGGAAGAACAGATCTTTTATTTTTCTTTGTTAAAACCCTGTGTGCTTGGCTGTACCAGACCAGGCAGATTGCTTGAAGTGACTGGCTGCCAATGTAATTTGTGTTGGTAAATAAATATAAAATGTTGGGATCTTTCAAAGAAGGGATCAGGAGGCAATGACTGATGCCAAACAGAGTGCACTCATTTCCTGAGAAACAAAACTGCTCCATCAGCTCACCTTAAGCTTGATTTGCACAAACTCTATTTGTTCTGTCTCTTCATAAGAAAAGCTGTTAAACTGAAAAATCTCCTACGTCTATTGTGTAATGTCAGGCTCACCTGGCTCCTTCATGCAGCCTGAATAAAGGGCTATCCTTTGCCCTGTCCCATAAGGCTTGCTTTTTGTCTTCCTGTCAACCAGCTTCCCGATGCTGGTTAGTGTATGTGCTAGCTTTGGCTGGGATAGAGTTAATTTTCTTCACAGTAACTACTATGGGGGCATATTTTAGATTTCTACTGGAAACAGTATTGATAATCCCAGGGATGCTTTCATTACTGCTGACCTGACCTAACAGATTGTTAAGATCTTTTCTGCTCCTCACGCCACCTCACTTGTGAGTGGGCTGGGGGAGCACAAGGTATTGGGAAGGGACACAGCCAGGACATCTGAACAAAACTGACTCAAGGGATACATCCTATCATATGACATCATGTTCAGTATGTGAAGCTGGGGGAAGAAGAAGGAAGTGGGAACATTTGAATAGATGGCATTTGCCTTCCCAAGTCACTGTGACATGTGATGGAGCGCAGTTTTACTGGGGATGGTTGAACATTTGCTGGCCCATGGGAAGTGGTAAATTAATTTCTTGGCTTGCTTTGTTTGTGTCTGTGGCTTTTGCTTTACCAATTAAGCTGTCTTTATCTCAACTCATGAGCTTTCTCAGTTCTACCCTCCTGGTTCTCTCCCTCATCACACTGCAGGGATTGACTGAGTGGTTTTGTGGTGCTGAGCTGACAGCTGGGGTTAAACCACGACAGCATAGTGGAAGGAGGTGGAGCAAGGACATAGCTGATATAGGCATGCTAAAGTAAAATAGTGAGACACAGATAATAGATGTGGACTTGGGAAAAAACAGCTGAGACTCCAGTGCAAAAATTTCAAATTTGTAGAGCTCTTCCAGAGGAGGCATAACTATGGCACAGCAGAAGCAACATCTCCCAGGCCTGAGGAAGGCAGCACTATTTCAGTGGTGGGTATCACCTGGTAAAAAGAGGTGTAGATAAACCTGCTGTTTCCTCATCCCTGCAAAAGGCTAGGAAAAGGTGTAGTAAAGTCCTGCCCATTGTTGGTAGCAGTGAGTTAGTCCCCTATTGCACTCTGCTTCACTAGGAAACTCAAACTGGTGTTTCCTACATCACAGGGATGATTGAAGGTAAGTTGAGAGTCGCTGTTAAGACCAACATGCAAAAACAGAAAAGAACCCACTTATTTTGTGGAATAATTCAGAAAGGGGAAAATGCTTTGTAGAAAGGAATAAACTCAACTAAAACCAAACCACTATGCAGTTCGATAAAAGGTTGCCCTCTCCAGTCAAACAGATACAATTTGCCACAGTGTATAAAGAGGCTCTTTTTCAATTTAGCTATTTCCATTAATGTATGAACCACTGATCAATATTAGACATTGCTTAGCTTTTTGGGTCATGAGAAACAACTCTCTGGCAAGCACTGTGTTTCTAGGAGACAAAGTCAGTGGGGTAATGTCTTGGTTTGAAAGACAGGTGTCTGCTAGGGAAGACAGGAGCCTCCCTTGGAACAGAAAATGTAAACCCCCTCCCTCCAAATTATTATAATTTTGAAATTAAGGGGCTCTCAGTCAAAGATACAGGGATAGGAATAACAAGTTCTTTCCTAGTATGTGTAACAAGGCAAACAAAACAACAACAACTACGGCATCAGCACCAAGCAGACCCAGGAACCCAGGGACGGCCTTTGGGCTGCGGAACTCTCCCCTCTGGTGCAGTTCCAGTCACAGCCAGCAGGGGCGCTGGTGGCTCCCGGCGGGCAGGGCAGGTGCTGTGATCCCCCCGCGGCTGCAGGGGGCGCTGTGGCCCGGGCTCAGGGAGCACGTGGTAATGGCGGCCGGGCCGAGGTGGGAAAGGACAGAAGAGAGGCTTTGCTTCACAAACCCCTGGGACAGCCGATCCTGGTGCCCCAGCAGGGCTCTGTGGAGCACCAAGCTGGAATGGCAGGAATGAGCAAAAATTCCGGGCTGGTGGACGAGATGTATCAGAAGCTCTGTGGCAGTAGCTGGAACTGCGAGACGTCCTGGCAGGGCTGGGGGTGCGGGGCTACAGTGCAGAGAAACCCAGAGCAGTGCTGGAGAAATGGCGGGGGCGGGACAGCGGCNAACCCCTACCCTTTTTCCAGAATGTTCCCTGTTCTTCGGTTCCCCATTGGCTACTGTAACCCCTTCCTCCTCCCATCAGTTCCCCATTGGATGGGCCCCTTTGTTTTCTCCTCCCCTGAATGTACCCCATTGGCTGTTGACCTGTACCCACCCCCTTTAAAAACCCTTACTCAGAGGTGTTCAGGGCTGCTCTGGTCCCTGAACCCTCCTGGCAGGATCTCCTCCNGCAGCGAATTGCCTCCCCCAAGCAGCAGCTCCGACTGTCCTCTGAAGCTGAGACAGAGAGAAAGCAGCTGCCCCAGCCCCGTCCTTACCTTCCCATTTCTAATGGCATCTCNCCCACGGAAGGACTGGCAGTCTGCAGATCTCCCAGCTGTCGGTCCCCACACCTTGACACGCAGCCTGCGTGTTTCAATTGACTGTGTGGCTAGCCGGGTCGCAGGCTGTCGCGTCAACTTATGGGAAAAGAAGAAGAAATTCTATGAGTAAAAAGGAACAAAAGGAAAGGAATCTAACCCCCAACAGTAAATGTATGACCATGCAAACAAATTGAATACTTTCAATGGAAGTTGAGGACCAACTTAATAGTTCTCCTCCATTGTGTCAAAGATATAAAGATTCAAGACTATTCCAAAGGCTGTGAATTTCTGGGCAGCCATTTCATCATGGTTCTTGAATACCTCCAGAGACCTGTGGAGAAGGAAACAGACCTTGGATGGAGCTTCACCTGCCCTTGTAGACTTGCAGGGTCTAGCAATTTTCACATGTAAGGAGGATCTGGGTAAGTGGACTACAGAAACACAGTAAGGAAACTACATGAAAAAAATAATAATTTGTAATTTCTGATTGCTTTTTGTTAGAGCAGCTTTCTGAGACCTCAACTATCAACACATCTCCATCATATCCAGCACTGAACATATTTGTAATTGGACACTGTTCTTGTTCTTCAGTCTATAGCAATAAAGGCAAGTAATATATTAGCTGTTATACAGATGGAGGACTGGGAGATTAAATATCTTGTCCAGGGTCAAAAAGGAAATGTGTGACAGGTCTGGGACTTGTGAACCTGGATATGTCGAGTTGAAGGCCTCAGCTGTGGGCTGTATATTTACCCCTGAGTGTTAGCTGACTGCACATTTAACAAAACACTCCAAAGGACACTAATATGTTATTGCTCCTATTGGAAAATGACTGGACAACCATGCTTCTTCTGACAAGTGGCCAAATCTTGCCTGGGCAAATTATTCAGTTTTGATAAATTGTACAAAGTAATTTGAAAAATAGATTGTTAAGTCTTCTGAGTATGCTTACATAGATTCTTCACAGAACAAACTATGTTTCCTTCTTGTAAATATTAATAAATAATGTTTTTTACATTTCACTTAGGAGCAATCAAATAGGCAAGAAATAACCATGACTGCAAAGCCTGAGCTACTAACTCAGTTCAATGCCATCAGAAGTGTTTTTGTCAACACTGAGTTCAAGCAGTTAAAAAAGATGGACTAAGTATAGCAGGGATTTTGCCTTATTTGAACTACAGAGCTTCTCTTTTAGCTTAGTAAAAGAAGAAATGCTTTGGGAATCAATGACCCGGGTTGTGGCTCCATTAGTAGTTTGGCCCAGTTTTAATTAGCTGCTGATGTGTGCACTATCGTTTGCTAATAAAGGGTATAATGATTTTAGATGGATGTTGCTATAAAGCCCCCAAATTTTACATGTGCACTGTCCAACATTAAGCCTTCTGGTCTCTTCTGGGTCATCTCCACTTCTAGTGGGAATCCTGAAAGGCTGTTCGGGTTTGAATGCAGCAGAGATGCTGAGCGAGGAGCTTTTCTGACTGGTGCTGTGCTGCAGTGGCTTTTGACAGCAGGATACCCAAACTCTCCCTGTAATTAACTGTGTACTGAGGGTCCATTAGAAAGGTGTGTGATGACCCTAGGCCACGGATTTCTGGCTTTACCATGGCCCTGGAAATATCAGGTTAGCCATGAAATAATTTCAGTTTACACCATGTGACTAAAACTGAGGCAAACCTTTTAATACTCTGAGTAGCAGGGTAGGAGGTCAGAGAAGATAGCATAGATGATGCTTTTTCAGAATGTGATTAATTCTTTTCCATGTAGAAAAAAAAAAAAGGAGTAAATATTAATCAGAACATTTGAAATTACTGAATTCTTTTTAGTCGTTTCATGGTCGCTTTCTTCAGTAGTGTGATTGTCTCTTTTTTTGCCCAACAAATGAGGGAGTCTGTAATTTGAGTGGGATTTGCATCTTATTTAAGCTATTTTGCTGTTTAACAAAGGTACAATACAGAAGTTCCTGTAGGAAAAAGGAAACCCAAAACCCTCCAGAAAGACAAATTGAGGCAAATCTAACATGCATGAGTTAAAAAGGTATGGATCCTCCACTAAATCTGTTTTTTTGAAAATAAAGAGAGTGCATATATGTGTATGTGTGAATTAAGAAGGTCCTATTTCTTTTCTTAGCAACATTACAGAAATACAGAACAACTCAGGCTGGAGGGAAGCTCATAAGATTGTCTGGTGCAAACTTTCATGGGAAAGAGAATCAAGGAGATCATCTAGTACCCTGTCCAATTGCATCCTGAAAACTTCCAGTCCTAGGAACTCTACCACATTCCTGGGTAAAAATGCTTTATCAAAAATTCAATCAAATGCATTTTAAAATCCCTGTTTACCAGAAACGCATCTGAACAAAAAGGGAATAAAAGTGAAATGCCTAGTGAGATATTCTGGATCTGATTGAGCATAATGATGCCCACACTAAGGAACAGAGAAGATTTAGTATAATATGTTATCAGTGCCAGTGGACATTACCTTCCTCAAGGTATCTTCTTGTTTCCTCTCTCCACTCTCTAAGTTTCAATTTGTGCTTACTTTAGAGGATTTTCTGTCTCTCAGAAAGGCAAAGTGCCTTACTTGTTCCCCTATAATCACGTTGCACACAGAACTTAACTAGGTGGTTTACCAAGTCCTGTGGGATTGCTCCTTATTGAAGAAAACCAAATTCAGAGTTAATGCTGTTGGGACTGGTGACCCTAAACAGCTCATTGTCAGACTGATCTGCTCCTAAAATCCCTGAATGGGTGTGGGAAGCCCCTTTGAGTGTCTAATGATAATGTGGTTTTCCTCTTTCATTAACTTTTGTGTACAAACAGCTATCATGCTCACTGGATACTAAGCACTTTACTGCCCATCTACATCCACATCAATGCTATTTAAGGCTAATCACATACTAACTACATCTCCCAGTGACAAAGCTGCATCCCCACTCTGTCTGTATTGATCTCCCATCAGTCATTTGTAAGTGACCGTGCTAGACATGGGCCTTGGGCATTTTTCCAATACAAAAGCCACTTAACATTAAAATTGCAGCATCTCTTTTGGCCGTTTTACAAGTCTTTATCAAAAGCGTATAAAAACCTACCTTTAATCATAACTACTCTATGAATTTTTTTCACCTTTGACCATTGACCCCTTTAAGATAACAAGAGCATTTGTGCACAGACTGCCCTTCTTGAAGTTTTATTCATTGCCTGAGAGGGCCGGTAGAAGCAGTGGCAAAAAATGCTGGAAAGGAAATCCTTTTGCAGTAGTGTTTGTATCATTTTAACAATAGCACCACTAAAAAAGGTCTTTATTTAAGAGGGTCATTATTTCAGTCATTTATATGCCCTTTGGGTCATGTGCCCATCACTTTACCTCATTCAGATGAGCAAGCAGTAGGGCTCCCTTTCTGTTCCCAGTCCTTTGCCATGTACCCTTGTACTTCTTGGCATGGAGTCTGTGTTTGTTTTGCATGTCTATGTGAAAAGCCAAACTAGTACAAATTCTTTTGCTCTATCACTGCCACATATGAACACTGAATATGTAATTTCAGACACTGTGTGGTTGTTGGATCTTGTTCAGGAGGTTAGATGAGAATTTTAATTGCGTAATTCTGCCATCCTTTCTTTTCTGCACTGTTTCAAGTTCTCCCTAATTTGAGGATACATCTATGGCTTCAGAACAAGCTTAACAACTGTCTTTTTTTGAAATTCCATACTTGTGCAACTAAATCAGCTTGTAACATAGTTTAGCTGTGCTCAAGTAGCAACTATTTTAACAATTGCTCTGGTCGTGTGCAAGGCTGTTCACACTGCCCCATGGAAATTATTAGAAAATTTGTGTGGTGGACATCTACACTGTTTGCATACAAGCCTGTAAGGTCTCCTCCTTGCTAGAGCTACAACTTGCTTTATTTGTTGGACTATGAAACTTTAAACATTTCACAGACAAGTCTGACTTTATTCCCATAAGAGGATTCATCAGTGCATTTGAAGGGCCATATGTTGAGTTGACACTATCAACTATAGGCAATATGCCAACGAAGTACTCAGGCAGGCAGCTTTTCCTGAGCTCCATACAATCCTTTTTTTGACTATCTATTTTGATTTGTGTCTCATAAAATGCATCAATTACATATATAAGGAGAATTTCTCCACAGGATGTTAATGGAGTAGTGTACAGTAAAAGGTCAAAAGCACTGTGACTGATCCTCTCAGAATAACATCCAGGAAAAGCTTTCCTGAAAAAGACAAAGTATTTATAGTAATGATAGCAAAATACAAATGTCACTTTGGAGTCTATTTGTCTAAATAAATGGCTCTCAGCATTTTTCACTCAGTATGTTACTTCTTAGGACTAAGACCAACTTGTCTGCTCCAAATTTCACAGATTTTCTACGTGTGGCATGTTTGGCTATATCAAAACAGGTCTGATAGGATGCCGAGATAGTATAAAGGAAGCAAGATTAAAATGAACTCACCTAACAAGATGTGTTAGCTTCTTGTTGCATCGTTTTGTGTCTGGCAGTATCACTGCTATACAGTGGCAATGTTGTGTTAGTAAATTCAATCGTGCCAGTGACCAAAGACAGAAAAAGTGAGGTGTTCTCAGCACCCCTGCCAAACACCAAAGTTGGTGGAAATTTGTGTGTGACTTGAATAAATGCTTCTGTTCCCTTAGCACCCTCAGAGAAACCTGTGCTGAAAAATAATTAGGGTTGTAATCACATTGTAGATGGTTGACCTGGTGATGAAAGTAACTCTGATGAGGCATTAATAGCTTCGGATCACACTCCCTGAGGTGTTGGACTGAAGTGTGCCAGTTGGCCTGAATCTTGTGCCTAACTTAGCTATTTTGGACAGTAACTTTGAAATTTCACGATGGACAAGAAGAAAATATTTTTTTAAGCCCTTGCAGTTGCAATACATATATAGTACTAATCCAATTTACAAACAATTATATTTCTTCCAGACTTCAATTAAGCACATAANATATATATATATATAATTATTAACAGTATTTCTTAAGTTGTTTTTTTATGAACCAGAGAAGGTAAGTAGCCTAAGTGACTCTTCCCTGGGTTATAAGCTAATTAATGGGTTTTATAACAACCCCAGCCATCATCTTTGTGATCTGTCTGTCAGAACTCTAAAAAATTCCAGCTAAAGGACAGGATAAAAGACAAGAGCCCATCTTGTGGAGACTGGCTCTAAACAGAATTCATCAGGTTGGATGGATTTTGAGGTTCCCCTCAGAACTTATCTTTGTTCCAGAGAGAGGAAAAACAGGCTCCTGGGGTATTGGAATCAGAACTCAAAAACTTTTAAAAAGAAGCACAGAAAGACTGCAGCTTTCTTATGAGAAACAGTGCAGAAAAAGCAACTTATACTAAAGCTGTCATGGAGAATTTTCAGGAGAGACAAATTCCAAGAGATGATAAATGGAGAGATATAAGCAACATTCATAGAGAGGAATCAGAATGCAAAATGTTGCAAGAAAAGAAGTAAAACTTTTGATACCAAAAGAGATGGGAGAAATTGAGACAGGAATACAGAAGAGAAAAGAAGAATTTCCTCATTAAATTAAGATACACATTTTTTAAACTTTCTTCATTTGCTGCACATTCAGAGGGGCAGGTGCTCTCAGCTGATGCCAAACCAGGGTAAATTTTTCTGCTCCTCTTCCTTTAAGATGCTGAGGGAGATCTGTCAGCATCTGCTGCAGCAGAGAAAACTTTTCTCAACAAAGAAAATGATTATCCGGGAATTTGATTATGGGAATGGAGCCTACCTGGATATGGCTAAGAGTCTGGACTGATGAGTCTTCATCCACCTGGGAAACTCTAACCATACCAGTTAAGTTACCCAAACCTTCACTGAAATGAACAGATATACCTCTGAGTGTGTACCTTGCCTCAATGTTTGACACCTTTGGAGAACAAAAAAAGTGCCATTTATTGCAAGTAAACTTCAAAACTTACTGCTTTATCAATGTATTCCATTGGAATCTTACTAGGCAACTTACAACATTTATGAAATAATTATATGTTGTTTTAATTTTCCCATTTTAGATCCCTCCTTTCAAACATAAATAATTTCTTGCCTTCTTTCTTCCATGGGCTTATTTTAAACTGATAAACTTTGGATTGCTGTTGTTGCATCCATAGAATCTTAATGCCTAACCTCAAGAATCTAAATGCTAAATAAAGTCTTTCCATCCGGAGCTCTAACTATATCCATTTCTCTGTTTTATTTCTGTTGGGCTTTTTTCATTCTTCAACAAAAGAATAAGTAAATCCTCATTACCCAGAATCAGTTGAGGCTTGTCTATATAAAGAATATATTGTGGTTTTTTTGTGAATCTGTGTGTGTGTGCAGAACTGCATTGCATTAGCATTCCTGAATACAGGCTTTTTAATGTTCTAATCTTAGGAAGGTAAAATCAACGTTCAAATGGTAATTATTTAGGAAGCAAATTGATCAATTTGTCCTAAGCTCCATGAAGATGAACTGAGGTCAATCCACTTTGCCTATTAAGATTTTGAAGATATCTGGTTGGATTACTTTCACAGTAAGAGCCTGTTTTCTGCCGAGGTTTAAGGAAATGAAAAAAAAAAAAGAAAATAAAGACAAACTGAGCTTTAATGTTAGACCTCAGGAAAAACAAACTTTTCATGTAAGCACAGTTTTCCTGGTCCCAGCAAGATGTCCATGTAAATAACCTCTGTGTTATTAGCTTTTAGTACTATAGTTCTCCCTGTGGTGAGAGTGAAGTGGTTGCCAACTGTTGAGCTGTTGAGCTGTCTTGGTTCTACAGCCATATATATATATATATATATATATATTCTGACTTATTTTAAGGCTTGGGAATGTGTGGATGAGCAACTACAATCTATATGGAACAGAGACTGAAAGAACTTTGAGGCAAGCTATTCAAACAAGTCTGTAATTTCAAAACTAAGCATGGTGAATTTTTTAACTCAAATAAAACATTACCAAATTGTTATTGCTAAAATAATAGTCTATGAGTCTTAGAATTATCACATAAAGTGTTTGGGTAGAAGCACAGATTTCATGGTGGCAAATCATTAGAACACATGAATTCAAATTCCATAAAATCAGAACTTTTCTTTCATTTCAAGAAAAGTACATTTTGTAGAAAAACAGACAGGTAGGCATAATGTGTCTCACTAGTGACTCTTTCTAGCTCTTCAGCTTGAAATATCCTCAGTTTGGAAATGGTCCTGTGCAGGTCAAGGAGTTGGACTCAATGATCTTTGTGGGTCCCCTCCAACTCAGCATTTCTGCGATTCTGTGATTTTTTCCACTCTCTCACCCCTTTTCTAGAGGTACTTTTCAGATGGTAAAGATTCCGTAGGTCTTAAACACTTATTCTGAGAATATAATGAAAGTATGGTAACTTAATATGGATTTCCCTAATGATTTTCTGACGTAAAGTACTTCATAAATAAGAAAATTAATAAGACCAGTAACTCATTTCATATAGTGTTTTTCAGCTCATCATTGTCCTCATGGTTTGAACTGGTGTCTTGAAGATTAATTTTTTGGGGTTCCCAATTTATCTGCCTTGGACTTGATTTCAATATCAAGGTTGTGGAAGCCAAAGAAGACTGGTGGACAGGGCAGAATTTTTCAAGACAGGGTAAATTTAGGAAGCCAGTTATCTATGTGCTCACTGAAACACAAAATCACAGAATAAGGTAAATTGGAAGGGACCAACAAGGATCATCAAGCCCAACTCCAGGCTCTGCACAGGACAGCCCCCAGAGTCACACCATGTGCCTGAGAGCATTGTCCAAATGACCCTTGAACTGTGTCAGGCTGGTGCTGTGACCACTTCCCTGGGGAGCCTGTTCCAGTGTTCAAACACCCTCTGGGTGAAGAACCTTTTTCTAATATCGAACCCAAACCTCCCCTGACACAACTTCAGGCCATTCCCTCTGGTCCTGTCGCTGGGAAGAGATTCCCTGCCCCTCTTTCCCTCATGAGGGAGTTGTAGACTGCAATGATGTCTCCCTTCAGTCTCCTCTTCTCCAGGCTGAACAAATAAAATGACCTCAGCTGCTCCTCATACGACTTCCCCTTGAGAGCCTTCACCATCCTCATTGCCCTCCTTTGGACACTCTCTAATAGTTTAATATTTTATACTGTGGTGCCCAAAACTGCCCCCAGCACTCGAGGGGAGGCTGCCCCAGCTCAGAGCAGAGCAGGACAATCCCCTCCCTTGCCCAGCTGGTGATGCTGTGCCTGATGCCCCCAGGACACCCTTGGCCCTCCTGGCTGCCAGGGCACTGCTGACTCAGATTCAACTTGCCATCAACCAGGTCCCCCAGGTCCTTTTCCATGGCCCTGCTTTCCAGCATCTCCTTTCCCAGTCGGTCTGTACATCCAGGGTTGCTCTGTCCTGGGTGCAGAATCTTTCACTTGCTCTTTTTGAACTTCATACTGTTGGTAATTGCCCAGTCCTCTAACTTGTCAAGGTGTCTTGCAGGGCCTCCCTTCCCTCGAGGGAGGCAGCAGCTTCTCACAGTTTTGTATCATCTGTAAACTTGCTTAGCATCCGTTCTAGTCCTGAACCTGCATCGTAGTGTAGAAGCAGATGAACTCAGAACCCTTCAGGGTAATTAGTCAAAGCACTGTTAGTCAAGGATCTGTTAAAGGTGAGGGCTGGAAGCAGTCATTGCACATAGCAGGAGCAAGGTTCCTCCTCCTTCTCAGAATTTGTTAAGTTGGACTGGTACCTTCTGCAACAAGACTGAGGATCCAGAACTAGAAGGCCAGACAACAGATGAGGTGGGAGAAGGTCCTTCTGAGATAGTGGGGCCTCCTAAAACAATACCACCTGTACCCTGCATCAAGACCTCCTCTGTTAACAGGAAAAGAAGGGTAGTTGTAATAGGAGACTCTCTTTTAAGAGGAGCAGAGGTCCTGATATGCAGACTGGACCCAATCACACGGAAGTCTGCTGTCTCCCAGGGGCTCAGTGGAGGGACATTACTG
This sequence comes from Promerops cafer, assembly GCA_013398275.1. Classification (NCBI taxonomy): domain Eukaryota; kingdom Metazoa; phylum Chordata; class Aves; order Passeriformes; family Nectariniidae; genus Promerops; species Promerops cafer. Next base: position 765,511 of record VZSE01012611.1, on the reverse strand, counting down.
GAAAACTTTCCAGTCCAGTAAGGCCCTCTGAATACTATCCACTATTGGTTGTTTAAACTGGCAGGGAAGAAATAAAAAAGAGAAAACTGAGGGCTATCAAAAGAAGCTTTGGGGCCCTGGGGCAATTGGGAGAGGAATAAGGAGCCCAGGTAGTGATTTTCTTGATTCTTCCAGTAACAAGGAATAATATTCATAGTAATAGGCAGATCCATCAGGTCGATGTGTGGCTCCAAAGTTGGTTTCAGTGGAAACATTGGTTTCCTGCTGATTTCTGGTCTCATTTATGGCAAGAAAGAAAACCAGTGATGTTAAAGGCTCTCATTTTATGGCAGTGACATTCTCTTGTCCCGTCAAATGTGTTGTCTTGTGTAGCTGTAGCTGGAAAAGTTGTGCAAACTGAAAGAGGTGAGAAGCTATACACAAACAAGTAGCTTCAGTCACTGTCTGGGTCTTCAAAACCCAGCATTTTTAAAGATTTCTATTGTAGGACTTCTTGTCTGTATGCAATCTGCAGGACAATACATTCAACACAGGGCCAGAGTCCTGGTGTCAGGTACGCAGTTTCCAGCTACTTTGGGAAAGAAACAAAGGTGATAAGAGCTGGGGTGCAAGTGTAATCTCTAGGGACCAAGGGGGCTTGGACTCTGAAATACTCCTGATCTTCAGTGAGTCCTTGTACTTCATGGAAATTCAGAAATCTTTTGGGATGTGTAGTTCATAATCATAAGGCTGGATGTATTTATAAATTCCTTTCAGAGATCAATAAGGGGAGATAATTTTTTTTATTTTGGAAATGCACATTTTTCATTGAGTGATTTTTTTTCCTGTGAGGTATTAAGAGTGCACTTTTTCCCCATGTATATATAAAGAATACTAGGAAAAGATATGGTGATTCTTCCATAGTAAAAGAAAGAGATTCTCAGTTTTAGTGTGAATTTTGCTGCTTTTTTTGAGTCTATTGTTGCAGTATAATCCTAGTATTTGTCTGTCTTTCATTTTTTTCCTTTCCATGAGCTCAAGATGTATCATCAAGTTTTAGAACAACAGTCCATCCGGAGAAAGATGATAGAAAGGCAAATTTTGTGCAGTTATAGGAATCCATCACAATGGTAATATTTCCATGGAAATTTATAGCATTAACTTCTGGCCTTCTTCAGATGTTTTATAAGACATTAGGATATGTGGTGTACAGAGACAGTAGGAACAGATATTCTTGTGACCCCTCTGGACTACACATGTACTGGGTGCTTGTGACTGTGGGGGGCCAACTTAAAATATTGATACAATCTTCCCTCAATCTAATCTACTTTTCAGTATTTTTATGAATCAAAACACTCCATATTCCTTGTACAGTTTCACTGCCCTCCAGGTTGAATTTTACTTAATAATATTGAGCTGCAGCGTGGTGGCGATGGATAAATTCCAAATAACCTTTGACTGTACAGTAAGATTCTTTGGTGAGTAGAGCAGTACATCAAATATTTCTGTGTGAATTTACAGTTGATTAATCACTGGAGTAGTGTTTGGAGATTGTCTTTAGACAGTTCAGTTGTAGATTTGAATGTCAGCATTATCATATGTGAATCCCTATCCTGCATAGTGATGGCCTCAAGGAAAGCAACAGGACTAATGGTAAAATCAGTCTTGTACCTTTTATTTGCAAAACAGGTGTTTTCATACAGAGGCCAATCAAAGATTCTCAAGGAAGTAAAAAATGTTGGTGCTCCACAGATGAGGAAGTATGGTATAGAGAGGAGGAAAAATGGAGCAAAAACAGGAACCCAGGAAGAGAATGTGTGTGCATGTGTGCAGGGAGCTATGAACTCAGACAAGATATTATTTGAAAAAGGTTACTCTGAATCCATCTTTCTGCCAGGAGAGTATATTCCCTAGCAGAATTTCATGTGGAGGGAGAGACAGCAGAGCGAATAGAAGGACCAGAACAACTATGCCATTCCTATTTACCATTCATAAAAACCCATCAACTTAACATTAAAATTTAAGAAATAAGGTTTAAGGGAATACTTGAAGTTTGAATATGCTGAGTTCCCTTTCCTGTGTCCTGCCTAACTGGCTGTTGAATAGCAAGGGCGTATTTGGACAAGAGAGGACTTCCGATGAGAGAATTCTGACTGTTACAAACAGCAAGGATCCTCCAGGTTGTGAAGATAGACCTGAATCACCTCATGCTGATTTGTCTTAGAATCATAGAATCACAGAATGGTTTGGGTTGGAAGAGACCTTAAAGTTCCTCCAGTTCCAAACCCCTGCCATGGGCAGGGACACCTGCAGTAGATCAGGTTGTTCAAAGCCCAGTCCAGCCTGGCCTCGAACACTTTCAGGGATGGAGCATCTACAGCCTTTCTGGGCAAGATGTGCCAGTGCATTACCACCTCTGTAGTAAAGAATTTCTTCCTAATATCTAATCTAAACCTACTCTCTTTCATTTTAAAGCCATTACCTCTTGTCCTATCACTACATGCCCTTGTGAAATCTTCCTCTCCAGCTTGTCCTATGGGTAAGAGAGAAGATTACTTTAATGGGAAGTGTGATTATCAACTACAAAGAGGATTAGGCACAGCTCCTGTTACAACAGAGAGAAAGTTTCACAAAGTAATTTGCAAACTGTAAAAACAGTATTTGGAACAATTCTTTGGTTGGAAGACTATCCATTATGAGAAGATGACATGTAAAATGGTATTGACCAGAAAACTGCTCAGGAATAGTCAGTATCATCTTTTCAGTTCATAAGCTCTTATCTTTTGTAAAAGACTATTTATAGAAGTTACAGGAGTTCCTTTGGGTTCTGCCTTTCTCTATTTCTTGTCTAACTTACAGTACTAAATTTGGGAAAGGATATTTTGTATTCTCTGGGAATGATAAGGGCAATCAAGTGGTACATGGGCAAATATGGAAAACAGTGGCAGTGGGAAAGGGAGGATGAACTTCAGTCTCTTTTTGAAACATCTCTGTATTCTATCTGGGATACTTTAATATCTATGAAATAAGTTCTTTCTTATGCTTGTAGTCTTTTTAGGCTGTGAATACATCTGGTTAAAATTTTACTTGAATAATCATATTCAGTTTTCCTGAATTCTAAAAGGTATTTATAAAGGACCATTTCTTTTGTATGTGCGAACTATCAGTAACAGGCTGCAAGGTTTTGTCTTGTTGCTGAACCTCTGTCAACTTATTGTACACCTTGGAAAGCTCTCTATTCAGTTTTTGGGAACACTGAAAGATACTGCAATGTATGGTTTCCAAATTTTCCCAGACGAGCACAGGAGAAATAAAAGGCCCATTTGTCCACATCATTAAACCCCCTTGCAGTCTGGTACAATTGGCAGACTCTCCTCCAGAGAGACTCAGAACAAAAACTGCATGGGCTTTTCTAGGTCAGGTTGGAAGTAGGCTGGCAGAGATGTGTCAGGCAACTTCTTCTATGTCTTCCTGAACTTGGGGGTCCAATCCTGAGATGTTCTCAGCAGTCTGACTCCCACAAAAAACAAACTATGACTATCCTCTTTTCAGAAATATTATATTCCCTTGCAAATCTGTATGTTTAAAAGCTGTGAAATGTGCACTATGAGTTTTGCACTTTTATTACATTCTTTACTATCTTCTATTCTTATTGACATTGTATGACTTTGTTAATAATATAGTCTTGGTCGTGCCTCTTTGACTTTTTTTAAAAGTGAGAGAAAGATATTTTATATTACCAGAACACTAGAACTCAGCAGAACTACGTGAAGGATTTTTTTTAGTGGAAAGCATATAATACAAGGCAAGTCCTTCCTTTAATAATATTGATATTCCTCTTGTGCAGCCCCAGGCCCATTTGTATAATGCCAGTTTTGTATTACCTTGCTTGCTGTTTTTATTATCCACAGAATACAAATTAACCTCTTGTGTTGTGGAAAGACTTAGCAAACATAGCCAAGACTGGGACAATGGGGTGCAGAAAGTCTCTCTATTTCAAAGAACTTTGAATAATTTTTTTGTTTTATTATTCTTTGAGCACCACCTTCCCTATTTTACCCCTTGTTAGTTTAGGCAATGTCACCTAAAAGAAGTAGGTCAAAGTAGGTCTAGATTACAAGGTTACTGATGCTAAGGATCCTGTTTGATTACTTAAATCACAAACACCAGTTATATTGAAAGAATAGATTTAGCTTCAGCATTATTTGTAAAATAAAGCCCTGCAAGAATGGAAAGGACTTTTAAAAGAGAACTTAAAACTGAAAAGTGTGAATTCTTCCATAAATCTTTACGTAAGATTCAATAAGTTTTGTTAGATTTCAGTAAGTTTTATTCTTATGTGGAAGAGGAATAAACAAGACAAAGTCACTAATCAAACTCCTCCAAAGGATAACAATTGTCCTTAGTCTTGGTTTGGGTTCAGTGAAAAGTGTCTTTTTTTTTGATTTTAAGTGGAAAATTTTGAAGGGCAACCATGAAAATGTCCATGTGTGAAACCACTGTTCAAAGCAGAAGCCATGCTCGCAGGTCTGTGCCATGTTGGCTGCCACTGGCAAGAGGGTGCCAAGAAAAGTCTGTGCTGTGCAGCAGACCATGGGCACGGGGGCTTGCCCGGGTCTTGTGGGGCACACCTGGCCCCGTGTTGCCCAGCAGTACATGAAAGCATGGCAGTGTTAGAGTTACCTGTGGCTTCTTCTCAGGCACCAGCCCAGCCTCCATTCCTTCCCAGAGCAGAAGGCCAGCTCTGCTCCCCTTGTGCAGACAGACATGTCTTGATTCGCTTTCCTGATGAGGGCTTTGGCTTCAAAGTGACACAGGGGTGTTGAAAAACAACCTCAGTTGGGAGCACCAGGTGTATGGCTACCTTGCCTGCTACGTTTTCAAAATATTCCTTATACTGTATTTTCTCTGATAAACAGTTTTGACCTTGCTAGACAACTGGTTCTGCCCAAGTTCAGGTAGGAGGGTGACCAGCTCTTGCTTCAGCTTCTTGTCTTAGTGGCAACAAAGCATGAAAGAAAAGCTGAAAAAAGCGCTGAACCCCCAAACACAACCTAATGACGTACATATGCAACAAAACACCAGGTGTGCATAAAATGTTTATCACCAGATAAACCAGTTCCTCACATGTCTTCCTTGAGTGGGGGTACTGTGGGCTTACTGTATTCTTTTTCAAGCATGAAAACTGCCTGTGTGCTAATTCTGAGTACCTGAATTCATTAATACTGTTGCAGAATAGAAATATAAGAGACAAATCAAATATACCTGCTCCTTTCCAAACCAACCCTATACAGCTATTTGAAATGCTTATATACATATTTTTGTGTGTGCTCATTTGTTTATGTGCATGCCTATGTGTCTTTAGCAATCCTGTAGAATGATAGACTTTTTCTTTAAAAAACTCACTTGTAGGCTTGCACTTAATTTATCGTGTTCCTGTATTACTGTGACTTTTTTTTCACAAAACCTCATAGCTTATAAATTACCATAAGATTAAACCAGATATTGCTAATGTATTTTAAACAGTTGTTAAATTACCAAAGTTGGTTGATCCCTTCCTTGAAATTTGCTGATCCTAACTTTAAATGGCTCCTAGGTTATTATTTATATCTTTTAAATCTTTTATAGCGGTACGCGGGTGCTTTTATGAAACCTGGTGTAACATATTCTAAGAACAAAAGCATATTTATGTAAGTAGCACTGGGAGCTGAGTTGGCAGGTGTTTGCCACAAAGTCTTAACCCCTAAGCATTAGTAGTAGGCATCAAGTGCATCCTCAAAAGGTTGTGAGAGTCTCTTTTTCTACAGAGAAACTGTTTAGGTTCAAAATGTATTTAACTGGAAAGAATGGCAGGGCTTGTGCGATCATCAAGTTTGTGGGCTACAGAAAGAAATGAGGATTTAGGAACATTTGCAACAAAGACCATAAACAGAAAATCAAGACAGTTGTGGTGGCCAAGGCTTCTCAGAGAAACTGCAACCTTATATAGCTCATGAGAGAGACAGGCAGAATTGTTCTTGGGAAGAAAGCAGTCTCAGGTGTATAAAGGAGCAGGCAGGGCCATAGTCTCTCCTCTTGCACAAACCAGACAGGAAAACTGTCCAGTTGGAGGAGATCCATGGCTGTCCTGCATAAAGAGGGGTAGTAGAGTGAGAAAGGCCTGTAAAAAGAAAAGGACTTCGTCTAGAGCAAGGGTCAGGCATCTTGAGTTAAGGTAGTGAAATCTCACACAGAACTCCAGAGTTTTCCTTGGTTTCTGCTAAAGCCAATGCTTTGCATGAATCTGCCGGAGAAGGTCAGCAAGGACTGGGAGTAATTGAGAGTAGGATAAGATGTGGCTGGAGATTTCTTTTCAGCTTGTATGCATAAAGCATGTTGGGTCCTTTAGCTTCATCTGTATGGGAGCACAATCCATGGTTCAACATGCTTATCAAAGATTACCAGGAAGTTCTTTCAATAAAAATACTTAAATTGAAACATGTCATTTCACTGAAAACACACTTTGAAGACAGAAAGTATAGCCAATTCAGGAAGATTTTGTTAGGAAAAGCTTCTGGCTCCAGAACTTCACTTTAGAGAAGACAGTGCCCGCATGAGCCCCGTGATCTGGTGTTCATAGGCTACACCAGTGAAGTGAGAAACATTAATTAAGCCCCTGCTCTCACTGAATGAAATCAGGGTATAATCGCCTTCTCTGACTCAGAGGACAGGGTCACGCTTCAATGCTCAGCTCTGGAGGGAAATGGTTTCTGAGAAATTGCTGTGATACTTCCTTGGAGAAGGTAGGCAGCATTGCCTTGACCCTGCAGTATGGCAAGGGAGACTGTGGGCTGGAGTCACCGTAGCCACTTCTTGGCTGAATGCTGCAACTGGGGAGTGTGGAGGTGGTAAGAGGTATTTTTTTATTGCGTTGTTGTGTTGTGGTTGGGTTTTTTGGTGGTTTGTGTGGAGTTTGTTTTTTGCTTCACATGTTGTTTTCTGTATTTTTAAAGAAAAACTTCAGAGTTTTTGTAAGAGGGGGAAATTTTCCTATTCTGTTCTTATGGCTACTTACTAGCAAGTGGTAATGTGGTATGTTAAGGGGCTGAACAGTGTTCACATATGTATGAGATGTGTTAGTGTTTTTCTCTGAAAATGGGACTTATCTTCCGGTGTGTTGATAGAGGCTTCTCAAGAGGGCTTTATTAGGCTTTAATTGCATGGAACTTGCATGGAATTGTGGTTCTCCACAAGCCATTCATTTCATACTTTTCCTGCAAGTCTTTTCACTAATGGCATACAAAATTCCCAAGAATCCTGCTCTGCTCTCTTCTATGACTAACATACTCTCAGTGAAAAGTTCTATTTTAGGCTTATTTGAATTTTTTTTTTTTTTTTCCTGTGAGGAAGTATAACTGTTAGTTAATATCCACTGCAATTATACCAAGAAAAATACTTATTAGAAACCTTCCTTGTAGTTCCAGGTTTCAGTCACCTACTTTTTCTTTCATATGTCTGCCATCATTCACATATTAAATATCAGCCATACCAAGAAAAGATATGAAAGTCTTGCTTTTTATGGCTATGATTTTTACTGCAGTAAAAATTCCTGCATGTATAATTTTATTAGCTTTCATAAGAGTATTCAGGCAGATAACTTCATACAGAGTCTTGCACGCAGTTGTGGTGTCCCATGTTTAAAAAATGTGAATACAGATTTCAGAGGATGGCTACTAGGATGGTTGGGAGCATGAAAAGCATGTGAAATGAGAGGAAGCTAGAAGAGCTTGGTTTGGTTGGCCTTCACATAGAGATCAAGAAACTAAATTGCTTCCTGAGTAAAGGAGGACAAACACCAATAAGGAAGGTAAGCTGTTTGAGGTATGATATCACTGTGCAAACAGATGAAAAGGAATGGGAAGAAATTGAGCCTGGAAACTGAAGGAGAGGTTCTGGGCTTGTGGAAGACTGTTCTACTCTGAATGCTGGGAACAGTGCTGTACATTTAGAGCAAGCCTGTTAGAGGGAGGGGCTTGTCTTTGCTCCCTTGGGAGTGATCTGATGAGCCCAGTGACAGACCTAGACACCTGTTTTGGGTTAACTCTGATGGGCAACCCAGTCCCACACAGTTGCTTGTTCACATCACATCCTGGTGGGATGGAGGTTGGGAACAGAAGAGTACAAGTATGAAAATTTGTGAATTGAGTTCACAGTTTAAGTTAAAAAAAAAAAAAAAGAAAAAGAAAAAAACAGAAGAAGCAAAGAAAAAAACCCGAGAACAACAAGGGATGCAAACCCACCCACAATTGTTCTTTGCCAGCTGACCGATGCCCAGGCAGTTCCTGAGCAATTACAGCCCTGGAAAACTTCTTCCCCAGCTTTTATTGCTGAGTACAAGGCCATGTGGCATGGGGTGTCCCTTTGGTCAGCTGAGGAGTTGTCTCTCAACTTCTTGTGCACTCCCAGCAGCCTGTTCTCTGGTGAGGTGGCATGAGAAGCAGGAAAGGCCTTCACAGTGCAAGCACTGCTCAGCCATAGCTAACACATTAGTGTTACTGTGTTATCAACTCTTTTTTCATCATAGAGGCAAAAGAAGCACCATGCCAGCTAGTATGAAGAAAATTATCTTTATCCCAGAGAAAACCAGTACATTATGGATGGATGGATGGATGGATGGATGGATGGATGGATGGATGGATGGATGGATGGATGGATGGATGGATTCAAAAGAAAGGCCTCTCATATTATCTAGGTTCTATGAAGATCATGGCTGGAACTGGCCATTACCTATTAATGGTATGTTGCAGAGTTTCAGGGGGTTCCTACCAAGGCAACTGGTGTCCAGTTCAGTACCTTTACACTTTCAACTTCACTATGCAAAAGTAATGCAGTTACATTTATTTTAAACAAAACTACCCCTTGAGATCAATGGAAAATTGTGATTAAAACTGATGACAAAACAAGGCCAAATTTGGCCTATAGAACAGCCTAAACACAGGCTAGAGTGGGCTTACTTTGGGTTAAATTTGGGTAAAAGAAATAAAATCTCTCTTCCAGTGATGCTGCTATGACACAAGAAAGATCTTCTGATTGGATGGCAAAATGCTCCATGTTAAAAATTCAAAAATTATTTGCTTCACAGCTACACTTCAGAAACTGGTGTATCTCCTGTTTGAACTCACAAGCCTGTGGTATTGCCTTCAGTCTGAGCTTTGCTTTCCCTCCTTCACCCCAAATCCACCAAATTTGATCTGTCTGTCACTTCATCCTCTTCTTGAGCATCCTTCCTACAGGCAATTCTTTCTAGTGTTGACTGAGGTGCACTGGTTTTCTCACCCCTAAGGTCTTGACTTTGTGTGTGACAGCCTCAGAGAGACTGAAGTGGAAAGAGTTTCTCCCAAATCTTGCAGCAGTTTTATTATGCCAGAGGAGAAAGGAAAGCACAAAGTGTGCTTTTGCCAGGTTGGGACTGGCTGCTGGTGAAGCCAGTATAGTGATGCCAACAAGGCCTTTCACTTCCAGGAGCACTCCACTTTCCATTTATACCTGTAAATGTTCTCCTCTTCAAATCCCAGACTTCTCCCACCTTACACCCCCAGAAATTTAGCAAAGCGCATTTATTGTCTTAGGATATTTTAGATATTTAGCGGATAATTTGATTCTCTGAGAAAGGCATTGACTGCTGCAGCACAGAGGCCAGACCCTCATTGCAGGCAGACAGGCTCCACTTATTTTCCTGGCTCTTCAGATTTACTACTAACACTCTGGCAGACAGTAGTAGTGGATATGATGATGTAGTGTTGGAAATAATCCTGGGTTTTAGTAATACCTACACATTGCCAGACAATTATGTCCAAAGAGCCCAGATTTTCTAGAAGTGCTGTTCCACCCCCCCTTCTGTTGGAAACCCTAATTTTATCTTTGCCCCTCTTCCCTTGCTGTCAGCCCTATCACATCTCTTGTGGCCAGATCAAGGATGTTTAAATATAGATTCAAAAATTTCTGAGGGAGGAGCAACTCTGGCAAGGCTTTGTGGCCTGACTGATCTCACTAAACTACTGCTGACTATTCAGGATCTCTTCCAATAATAGCTGGTCCTTCTTTAAATTTGCCAATGATTTAGAAATTAAGAAATAAAGCAGTAAACAGATGCAATGAAGCTTCTGAGTTTTTTCTGTGCTGGAAAAAACCCTCTTCCCCCATTTTCTGTTCTACCTTTTGCAACTCAATAGTCTGGGCTCACTTAGTGAACAAAAAAAGTGCTTTTCTAGACTAGCAGGCTTGGTTCTAAACCAGTCACAGCACGTGGCATATCTTCAGGGATATATAGGAGATTTGGTTTCAAGTAAAGGCAAAAGCAGAGTACTCTTTAAATCTGTATTAGAAGTGGATTAGATGAATCTATCCCTTCTTTCCTTTTTCTAAAATTGCCTCGACCCTTTTTTTTTCTTTTAGGATAATCATAGCACTAAAAATGTGAGAAGGTATTTCTAATTACTTGATCTTCTACCATGACCTAGAGTGGCTTTATCCCTCTGTAATTACTCAGATGAAACAAAACAGTCCTGAGCCGTAGCATGGCTGTGATGGCCTGCTAGAATTATTAGTGTGGTTGCTGAAATTTGGGGGGAAATCAAAACCTGGTGTGATTTCCTGAAGTGCTCACACACGGTCAGCTCCTCTCCTGTATGAAATACTAGCACTGATCCTGTGTAACCACTTCAATCACTTTTATATCCTCAAAATGAGTTTAAGCACTTCTTAGGCCTTGTTCCTGGCTTCATATTCAACAGTGGATTTCATTCCTTGGCAGTTTCAAGTAACTTAAGCAAGTTTTAGCAAATCAATAAATTATAACTTCAGTTTTCTTCAGAGTGTGGACTGCAGCAGATTTGGCAGATGGACACCACTAAGAGCAGGCCTTGGCTACACCATACAAAGGCTAAAATCTTATTCATCTTGGTATTTAGTATTTGATAAGAGACAAAAAACAACAGCCAGACATATAAATAACAGGAAAGCATAAATAACAAAAAAAGAAGACTTAAGAGCTGAGGCAAAATGCATTAGACTTCTGAAATAGGAAAGTTCAATACCGTGGTTTTCATTACCACAGGATGCTTTTGCCCATGAAAGCAGAAAGTGTGTATATGTAATTGTGTAGCACTCTAAGATGCATATAGCTCTGTAATATGGAGTAATATAGAAATAGTTTTAAGAGACTGATTCTCTTTGAAGTGCATGAAAATAATGTTAAGAATTACTTGAAACCCTTTATAGGGTCAGTTATCTTTGGGAATAACTAAAAGTCCATTACTGACTACATGCTATACATTGTATTAAATCAGCTGTCTTCTTCTCTAAAATTTGCCTTATCAGGTTTTTTTTAGGGTGAAATTCATCCCTAGGCAAAGTATACGTATGCAATGTTGAGTCTACTATTTAATATAACATCCATAGCTCAGTACAAAAACTGTGCATATGGCCTTGATAACTATCTACAGTGCACTGAATTTTTCTTTTGCATACTGATCCAAGGTGAATGACTGTGTCTCATCAACATTTTATTCCTCTGTGCTTTATTAATAACAAATGAGGGACTCATGAATCCATTCAATTAATTAATTTCTTCTTGGTCTCCTTTTCTTGCTTAACAGGTTGATCTGTCTCCAAAATGTACATTTTCTGTATTCCCATTGGACTAATGACATTTAGATAATTTTTTTACTTTGGAATATAGCCATCCAGCTTAAAAGTAAAAAGAGGCATTGTACATTTGAAGACAGTGCTAATGCCATTCCCTGCCAGTAAGTCCTGCTGCTATGAAAATGAACAAGGTTGGGATCTGCCTTCCTTTGAGGTTATTAGACCAAGCATATCACTGACACGCATGGAGACACTTCCTTTCAGCTATCTTGACTTGTATAGAACTTTATTTAGGTTTTGATTCAAATAACCATTTTTTTTCCAACCAATTTAGGGGTTATAATATCTGCTATTGACCTTCTATTACAACCTGTGAACCATTCTGTTTAATGTGAAATTACATCATGTAAGAAATTCCTTTCTGTCCATTATCTTGGTCACTGACTTGACAGGGCTCTCAGAGAGTCATGGGAGTATAAATCAGAGATGGGACTAAGAAGTGGGGAACTCGGGAGTAATAGGCATGAGACTAACGCGGTGATTCCTTCTGCTCCTAAGGCCACAGCAAGAGTGCAATGAAGAATGGACATTAGGTGTTTCTTCCTGGCACTGTGTCAAGTGCAGAATATTTTATGCAAATGAAATATCCTGTTCCGAGAAATAATAGATCTGTAGTGATTTCATTCCCGTGTTAGAGCAAGGTTTACATTGAAAAGATGGGTTGGACATTACTATGACTACTTGTTGAGCACAAAAGGATTATCAAGAAGAAATTAATTGTGTGGCATTAGCTAATAGGAAGCAACACACACACAAAAGGGAGGTCACAGATAAAAAATTTCATTGATCATAATTGATTATTGTGATTTGCTTAACTGGACTTGGAAATTATGAGAGAAAGTGAATGTCAGAGCGGGGAAGGTGGAAGTCAAGGATGAAGGATATACCATATCTTGCATATGTTATGCCTTATTCTGGGTAATGTCTCAGGCCAGCAACAGGGCTCCTCCCTTATAACAGAAAGCACAGCAAATCATTGCAAAGATGGGTAAAGGTAAAATCAGTGCCGGGAAATAGGATTCTGAACGAAAGATGAGGAGTAGAGCATCATGGTGAATCCCTTGGAAACTTAAGGGTCTTTATGCAGTGAGTTTAGCCAGTCCACTTATCCTGTTTCAGGTGTTTTGAAGTACATTGTTTCAGATATTTATTTTGGGGTGGAATCCTATGCTTTTTTCCCCTCTTGATTCAGAGTTCAGTTGCCAGTTATTTACCATGTTGCATGTGCAGGTGGGATGCAAGTACTGCTTTGACCTGTTTTCATGAATGACCTTTTCAATACTCTCCTTAGGCCAGAGTATGAATTTAGTAAATTCAAAATAAGAACGAAAGGAAGACTTTGCAAAAATCCATCTGAGTATCCTCATCTATTTGTAAGCTTTGCTACAGGTCAGATCATATGGGACTTTCTCCTAAAATTAGAGGAAACTGTCAAGCCACAGTTGCTTGTAAAGAAGCATCCTTCTATGGGCTTTCCTCTTTGACTTTTCTGCAGCTTTGCTTAGCACGCCTCTTGGTGCACCCATGTCCCATGTGGGGTGCTGTTCTTGAAGCATGGTCTGTACTGTGTTTTCACCGACACAACTAAGCAACTCAGGAGTGTCAAGGGGTCACCACTTTATCAGGTGGTATAAGCAGTGACAACAAAATTTCTACTGTTGACCCTCATGGCAGCACAATGTGTTTTTAGTAGAATAAATAGAACTGCAGAGAGACTTAGTGAAACTGGACTAAAGACCTTCTACTAGTCAATGATTCCTCTTGGAATCATATATAAATTAGAATATAAGTAACGGCAGACTACTATATTGTTGTCAGACCCTGCTTTGAGTATAGTGGAAGACCTCCACTTCTTGTGGGAGCAGCTTTGTTTTTTTATTTGAAAGGAAATTGGATTTGGGAAGGTTGTTTGCTTGTATTTTTCCTTACCCTCTGAACCCTGCTGTGAACTGTTCTTACATTCTTTTCCTTAGCAAGGGAAAGAAGTTAGTTGAATTTGTCAAAGATGGCTTCTGTTTCCCTTCCCTTCCCATTGCTGCAGTGGTTGATTCCAGTTTCTCTCCCAGCACAGCCCTGATGTACTCACAGGCACATCCACTTCATGGCAGAAAGTGATTCAGCTGCCTGACTGAACTGAATTCCTTGACTCTTCCTTGTTAGTTTAGCATACAGTCTTAGAAATCCAGTGCATAAATCACATTTTGGATACAAATCAAAACATATGATTAATACCTAGACATTTATGGCCATATAATGTTGCACCACAGTTAACAAGTAACATTTGGCTATGGGGTCTGTGCACCTGCTAAGCAGTAATGTGCTTCTAATGTTTTAATGAAGGATCCCAGGGAAAAAAAATACCTCTCTAAGCCAGAGGTAAAGCTTGTGCTCCTGGAATGCACATATGTGGATAGGAGAGTTGACTGACTGGGAATACAGCCATTTGTTTTCCCAAATTACAAATAATAATTAATAAATAAAATGTTTTCTCATGGCTGTAAGCAGGGAGTTGGGAGAATCACTTGGCAAACAAACTGATATTTAAGCTGTGATTTGTTGAGAATATTTGCACATTACTCTAGAACAGTGATCCCAGGAGGAACAATACTGAGCAACTTGCATTTTGTGGACAGGTTGGCCTTGATTTTAAGTTTTTAATTTACTGTATCAAGAGGCAATATCAGAAAGTCTTGTGGGCAACATGTTGCACTTGAAACTAAGATTGGGAACTGTGACTTTTTAGTGATGTACCAATTTAATTGATATTATGACACCTTTGCAGACTGAAAATGGGAAAAAACCAGGCTATTTCACTGGGAAACAAAAAGAAAATCTGCCATCTTGGTTTGGTGCAGCCTGGACTAAAATATGTTCTTTAGCATTATGATGATAAATTCCAGGGATGCTACCTAGCACAGATGGTTTAGCACTGTGTTGGAAGTAGTGGTTCTCAATAAGAAGTAGAGATGGGCCAATGTCTTCCTTCATTTTTGCAGAAAAACTTCAAAAGTCATCTCTGCAAGAACTACCTCAAGAATGCCTCTAGGAAAAACTTCTGTCAAATATTTTTACTGGTGTCTCTGCTTCTTGGAGGCCTTTGTCTAACCTGTGGTATGGTTGGTAACAGTGGTGAGTGGTAGGTGGTTGAGCAGAAGGTCCCTAGAACCCTGTGTGGTGATTACATCATATGGTACAATTTTTGTGGATGCAGGTGTTCTCTACCTGTCAATGAATTATCTGTTTGATACCAGGAGGTATCAAACACAGAGAAGATTAGTGAAAGAGATGTAAAAATTGGCTTCAGAGAAACTTACATATTTATGTTGTTATCCTTGCTGCATTTTTCTCAGTGTCATACGGTCCTGATCTGGCAATGACAAATAAGAGTTTTGGAAGTTTTTCCTGACCTGATCCCAGTTAAAATAATAAATGAATAAATAAATAAATGAAATTTTATAACATTTTAAAGTGATAATTGCTGAGATTTGTCAAAATTAACATTTTCCCCCTTCACAGACTGATTCTTGCTTTGATTAGTCATCATTTTACAAAGGGAACTATTTTTTAGTAACTGGTTCTTCAATTAATGTTTTCACTTAAGATCTTCCTTGAAAGCATCCTCTCCCTTTACTTTTCTGTTCCCATGGCTGAGAACAGTCCATTGTGTATTCTCTGAAAGCTGTCCAGATTTGCTCTGAGTTAGTCAGATGGTGTGTTGTGAGACTGCCTATAGGCACTCAACTGTTGCTAGTCTGGAACAGGATTAGATTTCCTAACTTAGCTTCTTGAAAACCAAATTTTTCCCTTAGTTTTTTATTCAAGCGGTAGAAAAGGAATCCAAAGGACTTTTATATGAAAAGCCTTTTCAGATTAAAATAAATCGACTTTGATTGAGAAAATATCTGTTGGCTGCCTTTGCAAGTGAATGTGAGTGAAAGAACTTGGGAGTGCATCTGCACTGCAGAGTTGATTGCAGGGTCTGACTCAAGTGTTGTTCCTGATTGTCTCCCAATCACCTAGCAAATATCTAGCTTGGAAGTGTTGCAGAACTTCTAACAGGCAAGCTGCCTCAATGTTGGCTATAAGCTGGGGCTCAGATGCTGTCTTCATGTGGTGTTGTAATCCACCCATGTTGCAGGAAAGAATGAAGTCAAACCATGAAATTATTGAAATCCACCAAAATCTTATCACAGTTCTCTCATGTATCAAGGAGGATGCAAAGATCCTCCTGCAATTTATCAGGGAAAGTCCTTGAAGCTTCAGTTCTGCATCATGGAGAGCAGTGGAGATGCCAGACATCTCAGAGAACTGGAGGGCCTGAGGGCAATTGCCTGATTGGTCTGGCCTCCTGAAAGCACCCTTAAATTTCACCCAGTCTCTGATGCTGGGAAAAATGGAGCAGGATCGAGATGTCCCAGTGCTCTGTTGAGCCATAGTTCTGATTTCTGCTCTGTGGGACCACTGTAATTGACATCCATGATAACTGCATTGCTCAAAAATGTGTTTTAGGGCTACCCCAGCAGTTTTCCTCTTTAGCTGTGCTCTGAATTCCCTGACTGTAGGCAAGGACTGGAGACTTTTCACGCGTGTCTAAACAACTAAATGGAATAGGAGACACTGGAGAATTTGGTCTTCTGTTTTAGCAGAGGGCTACAGAAGAAGCATTTCATGCAGCTGTGAGGAGAGATGGAATAAAAATCACCCCAATTTTTTATTGCGGGGATCATACTCATTCAATGACTCAACCTTGGGCTTTCTAAAAGGCACCAAATGACAGTCCAAAGGCAGAAATAATACATGTCAGAGGAAAAGAGACGTGAGGCACTGTTGTGCAAAGATTCATGGATAATAACTTGGTGATCTGGAGAGCACTAATTTAATTTTACTATGGCTAATGAGTTTTGTAGAATTTCTCCTTTAGGCAGACATTCCATATCCTCCTCACTTAAAAGAAAAAAGAAAAAGGAAAAGAAAAAACTCAGTCCTCTCACTTTATCCAGACAAAACAGTTCCCTAAACTGGGTAGTTCCATGCCCGTTCCATCCCTGAAGTCTAAATTCTACTAAATTAGTAAGCAAATTAAATACACGGGCACTGGAAATACAGTGCACTTTCTGCACTAATATTTCAACACATGTATTGTCTTCAGGTAGTATATGTGATTTCTGGCGGCTCATGGTGTCAATTCAGGACTTCCATTTCTTAATGCTGATGCCCTACATGCAGCCCATAATGAAGAAATATTTCCAGTTCATCAATCCCATTACAATATTTCAACAAACTGAAGCTCTTGATAGTAGGTCCTGCCCTTGGTTTTGGGGGGAGTTTGTTTTGTTTTTTACTTAATTGGGTAAATAAAGTTTCATTCTACATAATAAATAATTTTCTCCATTTTGGAGAAAATGTGGGTGTAGCAGACAGTAAATGTAGCTTGATCTACTGTCCTCCTGAAAAATATGAGAACACCCATCTCATAATGAAACTGGAGCTGGCAGTAGGGTAGGAGAGGAAGCATACTATACAGAACAGATGAAGCTCATTTTCTTCTGTTTTGACAGAACTGAGATTGTGGATGAGGATTGCTGAGAAGAAAAAGTGGCTAAGAAAATGTGATATTTTTGAGAAAAGGTGTGAGTGGACTTTCCCTCTCATACTTCCACTAGAGCATAATTTCCTGAAGAAGATAGAAAAATTGGTAATGTTGGTGACATCATCGACATCTTAGCAACTCCAGGTTATCTTTGAGTTAGGTGACTCTTCCTTCATTTTCAGTGAAATATAACTACTGTTTAAAGACAAATACTGTGAACTATTTGGCTCATAGCATCTGATTATTTATCTGATTATTTATTTTTCTTCATGGGCAGAATAAGGTTAGACACCTTTACTCTTACATGATAACAAGCACTAAGGTCTAACTAAGTATTCAAAAATAATAGCTAAATTCTAACAGTAAAATGATAATTGTCTTATGGAATATCTTTGCATTTACCTGGATATAGCAAGTATTTCTTGTTAGCAAAATACTAATTTTCACTTTAACATCTGTTGTGGGTTTAGCTCAGTAGAACTGCCTTACCCAGTGGGGAACCCACAGTTAGTGTTGATAATATTGATAAGTGGAACCATCTCAAGCCATGACCAAACTGAGCAGTAATTTCAGAGCTACACTCGTGTGTTGCTCCTCCGTGCAGCAGCCCTCACAGGGCATCTTGGAAGGGAATTGAACAGGCCCATGGTGGATGCCAGTGAGATGGATGGGCATGGTGCAGAGAGGATGACAGCAGAAATCTGTTTTTCCTCAGTTTTCACACACACTCTTCCCAACTGCTATTTTTCAAAAGAATTTTTAACTAGAATTTTTAATGCTTAACTCAGGGCCATAATCTCAAGGTAGATGGGTGTAATGTGGATTGTATTTGTAATGTATTAATAAGAGTTAGTAGAAGTGGTTTATAAACATTTCTGAGAGAAAATTTTACAGCTAGACTCTATTACTAATTCACAGGTATACAGCCACTTTTAAAGAATGGCTAGATTTCAATTGTGAACAAGTAAAAAGACTGAAAAGGAGAAAAAATTTATTTGTGTCAAGATTGTCATCTCCAAAGTAATTGTAAGCAGATGTAGAAAGTTTCACAGACTACCAGACAGGGAAATCAGTGATTTTCAAACAAATAGGAATTTATTAATTTTACAGTGCTTTAAGAAAGGCAAAAGACGGTATCACTGAGCTTTTCATGAAACCCTGAGCTGTGTCTTCAGCCTACAGTAATTTAATTCTTGAATTCAAAATTAACATAGTCTGATTTTACTGTCAGTGGAACCTAATCTACTTTTTAAGCTGTATAACTGCCATTGGTAAGTACAGCTTTTAGCTGCAAAGCCCTCAAAGACTGCCTGTATAGTAGGTGCCAGCCATCTAATATTGTATCCATGAAGCTGGAAGTGAGCATGCCAAATAGCTTTTAGTCCATCTGTGTAAGGAGTAACAGGGAAGTAGTAATGTGAGAACTGAAACCAAATACAAGGAGGTGACAGAGTATTTTTCAGTGGAATGGTGTTTATGTGGGAGAGAAGGATAGCAGAGAGCATGCAGAGGAAAACAATGTGAGCAAAAATGGAACAATATGGTCAATTGGAAAGCTGCATGTAAGGTGATTTTAAAGATTTTTAAAAAGGCAAATTATGATAAGGAAACAAAGGGTAGTATTTTTATCACAGATATTAGGACTGTGACAGAGCTTGTGTTTCAGGAGGTTGCAGAGCACAAGAGTGATGTCTCCCATGACTTTGAGGCTGGGAGATATTCAGAGAAGATGCTCTCAGCATCCTGTCACATCTCTGCAGTACAAGTTCTCATAAGGATACTTCAGATACCTCTAAACAGTGCAGCTCGAGTATCCAAAGCAAACTAGCTATGGCAGAAGGAATCTCCACACCATTTCTTTCTTCATGATGTATTACTATTCAATGACAAATGTTACTTTTTGTAATTGCTGCAAAATTTATATTATTATTGCTGCTATATTACTGACAAATGTCTGATGAAAAACAGGAGAAGCTAAAAGCAGAGGAACAGATAATTTTTAATCAGAAATAATCATGAATGAAGGTGTCCTCTGAAAGCAATCATAATCACCGTGAAAGAGGCCAAAGATCTATGCAATGTTGTCATAATTTTACAAGACTCTGTACAAATTACTCCACTTTCAAGTTAGGCTTTTGATTAAACAGCAGAGAGATTGGTGTGTTCAACTCTTGGTTTTGCAATACCTAGCCAATACAAACTCTCTTTCATTTTTGGATTATTGTCTCCTATTCTACAACTTGTAGGAATTATATTCACCAATTAATATTAATTCTTACTCCAGAAAATACACCCACCTTTAAATTCATTGAATTAGCTCCTTGCTGAGCAGAGCTAAAGAAGGCAGAGTAGCTTCTACAAAACAAGGAGGATACAGCAAAAGGGATTAAAAGAAGGTGAAGGCAGTAAAGGAAATTCAGGAAGAGGATGTTTTCAGGGAGACCCTTTAGAGTAAAGATAAGATAAAATGCTCAAGGAACAGAAATGAAACACCTGAAGTGAGCAGGGCCAGTGAGAATGGAAGACATTAAACACTGTGGGAAGAAAATTCACATCATCAGAATGAGGCATTTACTCTCTCCTTATCCGAACGACAGAAGCAAGACAATCTGCTGTTTGTGTAGTAAAAGTGTTTGCAGTGGGAAGTATGGTATATGCACACAGAAAGAACATCTGTTCAAGGAAGGTTCTTGCAAATATAAAGCTGCAATAATGGGGTAGAAACATCTGCACAGCTTATAGCAGGGCCACCAGTAGTGCTCTTAGGTGGGGGAGGGTGTGATACATGCCACATGAGGGAGAAGGTCACAGGAAACCTCTCTAAGAATGAGGCAGCTTTTTCTATATATCCGTGCAAAGGTAAGCTGCCTGTAGACAAACTGCAGTGTTCAGTGTTGGAGAATACTGCTGTGGAAATGCTATAAACCCTGAAAAACACATCATTGTCCTTTCACTTAATCATTAAAAGGACAACTTGCCCCTGTTCTTATGTAGTCATAGGATGACTCAAGGATTTTAAACAAAGCCCAAGCATAAAGGTTTTCCTCTGCCCACCTACAAGACCTGCAAGATTTTATGGCATAGTTCTGTTAGCAAAACACCAAGAAAATGAAGTGCTGACTGGGAGCTTGCTGGCAATGGTTTTGATGCAGTCCAGTTGCAGGAAAATATGCCCAGGCATAGTTCCTTGCTATGGCTATGCAGCAGCTGGTACCTGAAAGACTCATTCCTGGTTATTTGGGGTATCACTTCACTACAGACACTGCAGGGCAAATATGATTTGGTGCCCTTTGCCTCAGTTCCTTTTTATGAGAAATACGGTTTCACACACCCGAATGGAGTAACTTTGCTTGTATATGGAATTTATAACGAGAAAAAGGGAGGAAATCTACAGCTCATTCACAGCCTTCAAAGGATGGTGTTTGGCAGCATCATGGCTGTATCTTACCAAGGCACTCTTACATGCTTCACACAAAGCAGACTATCCCTCTGCTCCTTTGCAACTCTTCTCCTTCACACTTTGTGACTTCAAAGCTGGTCCAGAAAGCTTTACAGCAATTTTACAATTCTAATTCCCTCAGTGCTGGACTCTAACAATTTGGAGCTCAGACATACATAAATGCATAGTTTTATCTCCAGATAATTACCCCTTTACCAGTGTCTAGGGCTTGAAGTGCAAGTTTTGAAACTTTTAACTTGAATATAGATAAATGAGCAGATCTAAATGCAGGAAATATCTGTGAACATGGTATCTTGAATGGCTACTTCTGCTTTTCTTGGCATTTCACTACCTTAAGTAGAGTTCTTTTCCATGTGCAATGTAAGGGATAAGAGAGTGCATCTGATGATTAGGCTGTGTTGAGCAGCCACTTTTAAAGCAAAAGCCTGTTGCTGGCAATGGGAATGTATTTTTCAAGTTCAGTAGATGATGGTTGAAGACTTTGGTTTGTGTTAAGCTTCAAAGATGGTACTTGGAACATGCAAACTGCTGCACATAATGCTGGATATCCTAATGTTTACACACAGACAAAATTTTCATTCATTTTTTTCTGTTCTTTAATGTTTTGCAAAAGCAGTTAACAAGTACTATTCTCAGAAATGTGAGCAGTTACCTAATTAGGTACAAAAGATGAGTGTATTTTGTTTGACTGGAATTAGCAGGAGTAACAGATAAATGCTATTTGTGAAGAAAGACAAAGATTATTATGTGTAACACAACCTAGATGAGGAATCCAGGTGCCAAGACTAGGCTCCACTTTCCCACGACTCCCAGGGTAAGTCATAGAAAGAGTGATGCTTCCAGTACAGAAGATGAATTTGGGAGCTCTGTGAGAGCCCATGTCTCTTCAGTGGCCATATATGGCACCAAGCCTGCCAACTTCACTATTTGACTGGCATGAATCCTCTCCCTTTTCTGGATTGGTAAAATCCCACTTTAGAAAAGTGCTTTGGCACTTTTAGATTTCGGCACATTCCTCTTTAAGCATCTGAGTAACTCTGGGCAGGTTGAAAGCCACTACGTGTATCTAAAAGCAGTGGCATACTTCAGTGTTTGGAAAAAATACACGGGGAAAGTTCTTCTGCCTTCTAAGCTTAAACATGACGACTGTTTTTTTGCTTNTTTTTTTTTTTTTTTTTTTTTTTTTTTTTTTTTTTTTGTGGTAGTCATCAAGCAGTTAAAATAAAGGTGTTATTTCCATTTTGGCATATTCCTCATTATTGCTTAAAAAAAACCCTCTTTCTTTTCATTGTGAAACATATGCTTAGCTCCACTGGTTCTGGAGAGTGTGTAAATGATACTCACCTTGGGAGAAAAGAACTTGACCTTGAAATCAGATACCCTTTCCAGAACAACCATGTGCTTTCTGGCTCTGGAACACTGCATTGCATCATGCTTCACAGAAGAATTGTTACAAAGGTGATGGTTAGCAAATCCAAAACACTTTGTGAAAAATGCTTTTTGGTGGGGAGGGGAGTTGTCTAATTTTTAACATCGGGATGACCACACATGTGGTCAAAATCCAGATGGAAAAGAGAGTGAAAAAATTTGTCATGTGGAAAATATATCTTTAACAGGGGCTGTGCATGAGAGGCAGAGGTTTGATCCCTGCTGTCCATGTTACTGTATGTTAGAAGGATGTCAAGCTTCCACATCATTTTGTCAAGCTTCCACATCTACTTTTTCTCCCGAGGAGTGAGAAATGTTTTGGATTTTCTGCACTGCAGAAAAGAGAAAAATCTGAAAATCTCACAACATGTCACTAGACAGGAAAACAATTTCCTTCCTAATTCTAATGAGTTACCATTTTTCACAGAAAATAATGCCAGTAACATGTTAGGGTTTTCAAATAAGATGGAAAAGAGTAGTTTCATCACTGATGTTATGGTGTAGGTAGAAGAGAACTTTAAAGCTGAAAAATATCAGCCCTCAGGTCAGAAGGGGCTTTTTCCCTGATCTTCCTTTTCACTCATTTTTACATGGCATTTATCTCCAGCCATAGAAAAGGTTATTACTGGGCTTCTAGATACTGGCCATATAAAAGTGGCAATATTAAGCAGTGTCAGGTGAGATAGGGAGGAGCAATGACTGTGGTATTTTTCTAGATGATTTTGGCTGCAGTGCTGTCATGCTGTTTTATGCAGGCAGAAGTGGAGGAATGGCATGCTGAAAGGAAGAGTACAGACACACTGGACGTAGCCAGGCCAATTAACACCAATCATCACAGATGCCATTAGCTTCTGGTAAAGAAATGTTAACCCCACAGATCTATTATTGCCTCCAGTGTCCTGCAGAGGCGGGTGAGGGTGAACACGTAGCTACTGGGGATCTCATGGCAAATATAAAGAGCTGCCAGTGGCCAAATAATGTGCTCCTAGAAAAAGGCATGGTCCATTATCCCTGCTGAAAACAGAGTGACAAATTACTGTAAAAGTACTGTACTGCAGCTGAAAGAAGCCAATAATTTCATGAATTTTACAGGTACAGCCAACCATAACAGTATGTTCTAGTACTACCCTCTGCATGCTACAGTGCTTTACACTATAGTTCTTTTTACAGTGCTCACAATATAACCCTGTCCTTTCTTAGAAACATCCCTCAAGTCAGGATACTGAGAAAGTACATCTGCTTTACCCTCGTAGACAAGTAACACTAGATTTAAGAGACTGTGCTATAACTTGCATGCTTATTACCACGATCCAATTCTAATTTCATCTCTGTTGATCTTATTTTGGTGTGCATCTGGCGAATAAGAAAGATGTTACTACTGATTTGTACTAGAATTGAGCCTCAAATATCTTCTGTGATGATTAATCTCTTCAGACTGTTTCCTGCATCTCGTCCATGGTCTGACCAACTCATGCTGCTTCTTGAGTACTGGTATGATGTTCAGTACACTGGGTATGAACATATGCCTTACCCAAAATATAATAATAACCTTGAAAATGCAATAATATCTGGAGTTGAATGCCAAACGCATTTGGTAGTGCACAGATGCACTGGAAAAGGGAAGTGAAAAGAAGGGAGATACCTGGAAAACTTTATGAAACAACATAGGCAGGAGGTGCAGTACTTGATGTGCTTCAGTTTTGGATGTGGAAAACATTGGATGCTCAATGATGGTCAAACAAGAAAAAACAGCAGGCAAAAGCCAGTTCTATCAAAAACCTTGAGGCTGCTTTTACTTAAATAAGGCATATGCTGCTTCATCACAGATCACTTCTAGAAAGTCCTTTGTTACTGAGAAGAAATTTAGCAGTAAGAGCCAGTTTGCAATCAGTGACTCCTTTTTGGGAAAAATATATTTGCTGAAGGATGAAGATCTTTTCTATAGGGAACCTAGTTAGGAAGGGATAGTTTTTGTTCTTAACTTACCTGAGGCGATTCTTTTGAAACAAACTAGCTTTGTTAGTGCTTGTTCTGTGATCTGTAGATAGAAAACCTTAAGAACTGTGCATTTGGTTTATAAATATTTTGAAAAGTCAAAGATTAAATGATTGATTGGTGTCAACAATATCCACATAGCAGCATAAACACAGTCTGTGATTCTTCTGTGTAGCATCTTCTGAACTTGGCATCTTAGTATTTCACAAATACTGATTCTGATTTCTGTCTGCCCCTAAGGCTTTATTGATGGTATGAAAGGAAAAACATACATTGAAAAGAAAGTATACACGTGTAAATCAGAGTTGTCCCATTGACCTGTATTAAATAGGTAAGTGTTATCACTCCCTTTTTTGCAAAACAAACTCTTGAACAAAGGCAATGCAGAAGACATTGGTAGCACAGTAGAGAGCACAAACTGTTTTCTTCCAGTCTAACCAATTTTTCCCAACCACAATTAATTGCCTGTTGCCAGTGGTGGTTCTGAGGCCATAGAAATGGGTCTGTGTTAGAACTGGCTCTGATCATGCTAATACAGTGGTTATTAAATTATGTCTCTCTGCTCCAGTCTGTCCTACAGCTGGGATAATTCTCAACTTTGTGTTTTGTTTACTGGTTGCATTTTTGATGACAGCAGTTTTTACAGTTCTTTGATTTATCATCATCAGAGGAGAAAGCAGGCTATAACATTAACTGCTGGTACCAACACAGAGAGACAGGACAGGACTATAATTGTTGGAATTGTCATTCAGATGTGTGTGACTTGATCCAATAAACACAGGTTTCTGGCACCTTTGTGAGTGATGCTTTTACAACAGACTGCTGCTTGAGCTTGTCTTGCAAGGATCCCCGGCACCAGGAAGAGCTACTGCATTCAGGTTCCTCCCCTTCTCTCTCTTCTCTAAAGGGAAAGTCTGCATAGCTCTGTCATATGATCAGGTGGATTTAATACCACAAAACAGAAGAATAAGAAGGGACTACCTCTAAGAACGCTTTCCTTCTGCCGCATCTTTAACTGCTACCAATATATCAGACAGCTATGACATAAAAAAACTCAAGGAATTTAAGTAAAAAAGCCCAAAGTAGGCATCCATGTTGCTCTTTACCTTTATTGCGCTGGCAAATTTTCCAGTATCAGACAAAGGGTACACAAATAGCAGAAAAATGCAGACAGGCTAAAATGCAAACTTTCAGAAGCTGGCTAAAGAACAATACTCTTTCTGTCCTGAGAGATGGAGTAATCCAGTAAAATTTTACCACTGGTTCAAAGCATGAAACAGAGTCAAAGATGTAAAAAGACTCTCAGTGGATTAAACCAAATCCACAATGGCAGCCAAGCATACCAGCTATAAATGTTCTCATTGAGCCTGTGGACACGGATGCTCTCCGAGTCTCAAGTGATAAAGCACTTATACATTTGGCTTTGGGCCAAAAGATTTGGAGATCTGAGGCAAAACTGATCACTTTAGGAGAGAGTCTGCTATGGGTAATTAAAGGCAGATTATTGGATTAAGATTTGATGCAAATTTGAAGTTCTTCCTTTTCTTTCCAGATTTATTTTATTTTTCTTGTCTTCTTTGTCTCTGGGTAACTATAATTGAATGCGTCTTTAAACTGTAAATTGTAATTTTGCTGTCAGCAGTGGAGCTTTAATTTCAGATGTTTATTAGAAAATTTCTCTGTGAGCCTCTGAGTTTTGTTAGCTGGAGGGACTTGAATCAATTGTATAGCCTCCCCCACAAAGTCATGGACAGTTTATCACATTTTGGTGCTTTGAATGCTTTATTTGCTAGTGTGAGAAGAAGAGATAATCTCTGTCCCAACCCATATTCCCCTCTTCTTCACTGTAGTCATGTTCTTCTGCACATACTTGGTTTTAGACAAAAGGATAGAGTCCCATCAAGGTTCCCTGTCTGGGAATGTGGCTCTGGTCCACATTTATGGCCATGGAGAATCCACTGTTCAGAGAATCCACTATTCTCTTCAAAACTGTGGCTAGAAGGGAAGGTTTCCTCTTATGTAGATGAACAAACACATCCCTAGTCAGCAGTGCTGCTCTCATGAGTTGCTACTGAAAAATATGACAAGAGTAAATGAATGCAGAAAAATGGAGGAGAAACAGTCAAAGGGAGAAGTCAGTTTAATTTATGAGCCCCCATTGCTTCTTCAAAGGAAATATATACCCTCTTGCAAAAAAAAAAAAAAAAAAAAAAAGGGGGATGGAGGATAAAAGCAGCAGCTGAGGATTCTTGGAGTGCAGGAGAATCCTCAGCTGCCATAGAAATAATGAGGACAGCACCAGCTGTTCCCAGCCAGTCCCACACACTTTGGGGGCACTGTTGAAGGCCAGCTGGTGCACACTGCTCAGGTGATGCTGTTGGTGAGGTATAAATGGTATGTCCTCAGACCACTAAGGAAAGGTTTAAAATGTGTTTAAAGATCATCATGGCAATGTGGAACAGCTTCTTTTCTGCTTCACTCAGTTACATTTTGTAAAACATGCTCTGGCATCATGAATGTGTGTCTGTGGTGAGAAACTGAACGATCTCACTGTTGCATCTGTGCCTTTTCCTCCTGTTCTTTACCCACTGCTCTTTGAACTCACTGCTCCATGTCCAGGGTACTATTAGGCTTTTTGGTAACTGGGTTTCATGTCTGTAATGTAAGGTGACTCCTGTATTTTTACATCAATAATCTGAAAATAAACAGCTATGGAGACAGTAAATGAACAGAGAGGCTAGATGGTGCCATGTCACCATTAGACCATTTTTGGGGTATTACTCCTTTCTTTCTGAACCTGTTTGACAATATATGACATGATGTGTTTTATCCTTGTTAAAGATTGATAGTTTAGGAAGTTTTTATTTTTCTAATCCTCTCTCACAGTGCACCACAGGCTTTTATTGTGAAATGTCGCTTTACCTTGTGGAGTCTTGTTGCTTCAGTAGCTGTAGTTACTCAAACAACAAAAAAGCTGTGTGTCTGCAGAGCATACCTCTGCCCCTTTACCCATTGTGCTACCTGCAAGAGACAGCAGAACCAAGCAAACCTTTCATATCTGCCTGAAGAATGGGGCCTACTTAAACGCTGTGCTGCAACATCTTAGTTATATGATGGCATTATGTCGCTGTCAGTCATTCCACCCAGAGCTCTAATATTGCTCACTCTCACTCTCTCAGTCCTTCTTGCTTCACTCTAATTGAACCCCTTATAATTAAGATAAATTCTGAGCAATCAAACCTGGAATGTGGATGAACAGTCCCTTGTGCAATCCCAAAAGTTCAGCTTTAGGAGGTTACTTCACTACGCTATAAATCATTATCCAAGTTTAACTACAGCATGTGGGACTGAGAGTTCTTGGAAAAGCTTGCCACAGCAACTTCATTTATGAAGATAACTCAGTAGGAAAAGTCCTCTATTTACAACTGCGTGATTTTGTAGGGCAAACTGAATTCTTTAATGTTAGCACCTTAGCAATCAGTGAGACAGTCCAGTGCATAGACCCTACAGCTCATTACCAGAAAATGAGGTGTGACTCCTGAAGATGGATTTCAAGTATCTGTTAGTCACACCAGCATTTCAAGATAGAGGGGGACACACATCTTATTTTACTTAGCTTGAGGTACAGCCCTTTACTGCTGAGTAACAAGGCTATGATGCAGAGGTGCTGTGAGTCAGAAAAATACTCAGTGTATGATGGGGAGAAAAATGAAACAAAGGAGCTTTCAGAAAGACTAATAAAAAAATGAGAATATGCTAGTTCTCATAATAAAGACCAGAAACACTTATGTGGTTTGAATGGTCATGAAACCAGAGGTGTTTGCACCATGATTGCAGCTTCAGACAGTAACCAAAGCCTGCCGAGAGCAGAGTCCAGCAGAAAAAATGATGTTGTTTCCTACAGGGTTCAACAGAATTCTGTATTCATTGCTTCTTTCCAATCAAGATTCATTTATGCAGCTTTTCTATTGTTGGGCTTGTACATAGTGTTTTGTGACCTTAGATCCTAGACCCCTCTGACTGTTTGGATCATTCTCCAGACTTCCAGTTTCTATTTTTGGGAAGATTTTGTGCTTAGCTTGATCCTGATTTGGTGTTGCAACATGAATGATGACTTCTCAGATATTCCCCAGTTTAGGCATAACTTCACTGGGCTGTGTTTTGAGTGAGCCTAGACCATTTCTAGGTTTATGTGAAAACCCTATCATATCATTTGGTGCTTATTCAGGAAATTGTAATGAATATCAGCTTGCCCTAACTGTGACAGCTGCCTGAGGGGAGACTTATGAGAGGCATCTCAATGTTTGTGGCTGCTTCTAAGATTGCTCTTCAGAAACAATTTACAGAGTCACATACTGACTCTGACTATGCAAGTAGAACTGCAATGTGAAAGAATGGGTGGATTTTTTTCCTTTTCAAATCATCTAGGGTTTAAATTTGTTTGTTAGGATGCCTTGCAGTTATGGTCTCTTGAAGCAGTACAGCATCACAAATACCATGTGAAATGTTCATAGGCATCTTGTATACCATGGCAATTTGAGTGGAAGGACCAAATATGCTTTTACCTCCATGTTTGCTATCTTGACCTTTCACTCATGGATCCAGCCTTAAATTTCATGATAAAGCAGCTAAGTCATAAAGAGATGTGCTTGACACAGTGGTTTAAAGACCAGATAGAAAAGCAAATTTTAAATCTGAAGGAAGCATGAAGATGGCTTGTTCCAACAGTCCAGACTGAATAGGGAAAGAAATAAGCTTTGCTCAGGTTAGACTTCCCTGGAACATCCTGCTTCATTGTAAAGGAATTTGCATATATTTTTATGCTGTCTGTGGGGATCTCCAAAAGGAATTTGACATCCTTAGGAGCATTTCCTTCTTTCCCTTCATAGGCCTTCTTTTTGATGTGATCTTTGTCTTAGGCTATTTTTGATCTTCATAAAATGAAAAACCCACAAAAGCAACAAAACAACTGTTGATTTTGTTGCATTAAAATCTTACCATGAAATAATTAGGTAGAACCTGAAATCATGGCAAAGAAATAGCCTTTAGTGCACAAAATCTCTAATTACGTGCTCTGACGCTGTTTAATTTTAAGTTGCCAGAGCTGTGGCCCTTCACATGTATGAAGTATTTTGTGAAGGTTGTGATTGACCCCTGTACAGAAGGCTAGTACAAGCAAAAGACAGTCAAATAGCTCTCAAACTCTCAAAATGACTCTTACACTGGATTCCACTCTGGGGGAGGAAACAAATGGATTGTTTTAAATATATCGCCCTGTCTGGGATCTCTTTCTTCTGTATGCCAATGCTTAAATAAAACCTGATTTATCTTATTAGGTAAGAATTTATATCTTGCCACATGTATTTCTGAAAACGATTTTTCCTCCTGGTTTGGGACCCGATTCTCTGATGTGCTGAGCCTCTGCAAAGGGGTGCTGAGCCCCTTGCATCCTGCTGAAGTTCAAGGCGGGGTGAACTCACTCAGCACTTCCATGATTAGGCACTTTGTGACTGTATTAAAGCTTTTCTATCAGAAAGAATTGCTCTTTTCATGGCATTTATTACATGTCTCCTTGAGTGTCCTTTGCAGACTCTTTCTGCCATCTTTCTGTAATACAAGGAAATTTGATCCTGGAGTTATGGTGACAAATCCTTTCAAGCCACGCCACTGCAGATTTTCTTATCACCAAAAACCATCAGTAGAATTACAGCTCTCTATTATTTTGGTGCTTCTTTTAAATATTCTATGATACACGGGCTTAAAAACTCAAGTGCATATTACTGCTCAGAGACATAAAAGATGGCTTTCACATTAAAATCTCTGAAGAAAGGAGTAAAAGGGGAAGGAACACCTAATTAAGTAATTACCTGGTTGTCTCAGTTTATTGAGATATAAGTAATAACTCACTAACAACACTGCAGTTCTGGGTGACTGGTAAATAACCGCCTAGAAAGCTCTTTGCAATGGTAGTAGAAAAACTACTGAGGATTTCCTGCCACCTGCTCTGCTCTGCAGTCCTGCTCTCTTCTTCCCTCTTCTTCCACCTAGGCACTTCTTGCTTCTCCACGTATATTTCTACCCTGGGCTTGTGTTTCTGGAAATCTGTTATGTTGTTGACTGGTGGGTTTGCATGGGGCCAACTCCACATTTTTAAGGTGAACTGCCACAGCTCAGGTTGATAACAGCTGAAGATTTGAGCCTTTATGTATCTCTTAATCCCCTATGCCAAACCAATCCCCTATGCCAAACCAAGAATATCAGATGAAGTACAGATGCATACCCTTCATTTTTTAAGTAAGACTTGTTTGTGAGCATTTTTATTATGAGTCTCACTTTAGCTCACCAGTGTAACTCTTGTGTGTGTTCAGAACACACAGCTGTGAGGCTTTTACCTTCTGTGCATTAGCATCTCCATTTAGAAAAGTGACAGTGGCCTCTCTGAGTGGAAAGTGCTTCTAGACCTGCTAGAAATAGAAATGGCTGATAAGCTAAACTAGGACTGGTTAAGAGGGGGTTTTTAAAGAGTTTTTTGCCTTAGCTGCACCAGCAACAAAGTTTTATTCAAAACTGAGATAAAGAATATTGGCTGATGCACACTTGATGGAAAACCCTCTGTAGATTCTTTCTTCATAAACACCATCACAAGACTTTATTTCTAAAGTCCAGGATGATATTTGGGCAGAGCCCTTAGTTAGGCTGCAGAGTCGTGCCTGATGTCACCGCTTGTCCTTTGCTGTTACTGAGGATGAGTATGAAGGAAAAAGTTTCCCCTTTGAATTCTGGGTTCAACAGATCAGCTGAGTCTGTTGTGTTGAGTATTACAGGACTGGATGAGCCAGTACTTCGCACAGTTTTCCTGGGCATTTGTAAAGGAAGAAGGAAAATCCATGTCCCTAATCCTCTCCCACAGCTAGCCATACAAACTGTATGGTTTTTCTCACACAGTTTTAGGTTGGAGGTGTACCAGCCAGGTCCTGACCCATGTGGCAGAGCTGGCTGCTGGCTGCTTCTTGCTGTCAGCAGCCTCCAGGGATAGATCTGGGCACTGTGAAGGGTCAGTTTAACTTTGGAAATGTGCATCTTTCTGGTGTGCCTCACTGCCTCTGTGTGAGCTTTGAGTTTCTCAGTCCATTAACTGCCTGAGCTTGCTCCAGGCCATCCACTGTATCCCCTTGATGCTGATAGGTATGCTTGTTTTGGGGGGTGAGGAAGAGGGACTGAATGGCATCAGGATGGAAAATCAGATCAAGGCTTCAGATTAATGATAATCAATCTGATTTTAAACTTTAAATTTATGTTTCCTACCAGTGGTGTAAGCTTCTCTTCTACTGACGCTTCTTTGGGCATTAAATCTTCTGTCCTTTACTCCACTGCTCCAAAGTTTCCTGTCTGTAAAATTGCTACGATCCTTTCATACAGAAATTAAAGTATATGCTTCTATTTGCAAGAAAACCTGACCTGATCTCTTTTCATAGAGGTTGGGTACACAGTGTGTTTGACAACATGAGGGAAGAAAGACAGCTTGGATGAAAAAAGTTGGACATATTAAAAAAAAAAAAAAGTCAGTGGTATTTTGTATCTTGTGTAATCAGATAAATCAGTATGCAGAGCAGAAACCCCAGAATCTTTAGGTCAGTTTGGACCACGCTTTGTTGTCCTTGGGCTCTACAGTTGTGTAGTGTTGCATAACCATCCCTTTGCAAACATTAACAATAATCTAAGGTTCAGGCTGAGTGACAGCTATGCGTTGTGAATAGGTCTGTTTAGGTGGCAGGGTGATGTAAATAAGGATGACTAAGCCATGCCACATAAACTGAATTCACCATATGATATTGTTCCCTTTACATTTTTCTAAATCTTTTGAAGCTAGGGAGGGGGAAATGACAGGATGCACAAAAGAAGCACAGCTCACAGCTCAGCAGTCAGTTGGAGTTTGAGATTTGAATTGCAATATCTCTGCCAGATGGACACAGATACCTATGAGGATGCCAGGACAAGACTGCTTCTAAGAGAGGTCAAGTGACTCAGTGTACTTCACCACATCTGTAAATTGAAAATTAAAACCTGGAGGCATAATTGTCATAATTTCCAAAATTTAAAGAGACAAAATTAATTTTTTCCTCTTGCGTTTTTTTTCCTCCTTCTTTGTCTGGAATATAGATTAGAACCACATTCATAAGGCTCATTTTTCCTTGTCAATCAGTAAGGGCAGCCAGTCAGACCTCATCAGTGTAATAATGGATGTTCACAGTGAATTAGTTAGCCTGATCATATCAGAGGTGACACAAAAGAAGGGAGGGGAATACTTTATGGTCTGTGGTATATTCACTTCTCTGGTAATTTGTCCACATCTGGAAAAGAGAGGAAACAATCCCCCCTAGTTATGGCCAAACAACTTCGGCAGGAATTGAGGTAGAAGATCACCCTCTGAATGATGCTGGTCTGGCCAAAACATCACGCTAAAAGCTCTCCAGTGCCAAGAGCTTAAACATCCAAAGTACTCCTCAGCTTATACTTCTTTAAACTCTGACATGTCACAAGTCTGAGATTCTGATGTCCAAAAATTTGACTACAATATAATTTTTAATTACTTGCTTTATTAATTATTGTTAGTACAGCAGAGTCTGCTGGTAATCCAGGCTCTGGAGAAAGTAGACACTTGAAGAAAATGCAGTGAGTGAGCCAGAGAGCATTTTGGCTTGGTATGGATGAATTTGAATGATGGGGAAATATGCCTGGCTTTGCACTCAACAGACTTCTATGAAGAAAAGCGGGTAATTGATATAAAATGGTGAACTTTACTCCTGGATGGGTCAGAACAGAGAATGGAGATAGGACTGGCTGGTCTCTGAGTGAGCATGTTGGTCCAGCTGCAGGCAAACTGTAAGGATATTTGCCAGGGCACAGAAAGGGAATGCTCTTAAGAGCATCAGGACAGACCAAGGGGCTAAGATAGGGAGGTGAAGTGAGAGCTTTGAAGAACCCATCAGAGCATTACTGTGGGGCAGAAATGATGGCTGGGAGTGATGGAGCAGGGAGGGAGGTTTCACTTCTCTTACTTGGCTAAGGGAGGTTCACATAGCCTTACGGAACAAATGAGATGGGCAACCAGACCTTATTGACTGCTAGCATCACCTCCATACAAAGGGACTTTCTAAGGAACAGCAAAGGGGTTATTTGCTATCAAGAAGAGCAAATCACCGGGTTGGTCCATTAGTGATACCCTTTTTGTTAATTCAGATATTTCTGCAATGTCCAGATATGACAGGGTACTGTTGCATTGTATTGCTCAGAGCTTCCCTGCAACTTTCTGTATGCAAATATTGGTTAGAAAGCACAGAACAAAAGACAAAGGAGATGAGTTGTAAGCTTTTCATAGTTGTGTTTTTGTAACCTTTGAGGTCTTATGAAAACAGACACATCCCCCCACACTACCCCCAAAAATGCATTTGCTGTGAGGATCAAAATACGCATGTAAAATTTCCTGTGACAAGAACAAATAAATATAAATCTAGGCATAAATAAATGTCGGCCAGATATTTTCAGATCACTAGTCATCAGAGAAGTGACATTCTGACCAGACACTGATCAGAAATTCAGCTGGTCTTAAGGTGAAGATCAATGTATTTGCAAAGAACTCTTGAGACATTGGTCAAGAATAGCAAGTACCTGGATGGCATCACTGAGGAAGATTTTCTGGTCCTTTATATGTATTGTATCTATATTTAAAGTTGCTTCTGTATTGACAGGGCCTTGTGGGAAAATCTCACCACTTTGAGACATTTCAGTGTGACCACTAAAGCACCTTTTTCTGGTAACCAAATTTGATTGTGCACAAAATTAATTTTTTCTGTACTTCCAACACACAAATGAGCTCATATGTACACACTGGTGCATACATGTGCATACACATATCTCTATATACTTATACAAACAAATGGAAAACACAGGCTGCTATGAATGGATCAAAAAGAGATTGAATGATAATATTTACAGAACAGGATAGTATTTTTCTAGGTCTTTACACTTTGACACCTAACTTGGAGCTTTTACGATGGATATGTTTCTTAAAGTACAATGATTTTTAAAAATCAGGTCTATGGAAAGGGCTTACATGGGGCACCCAAAAATCTAGTGTCCAATTAGCATTTGAAATGTTATACTATTGTACAGTTTAAGTGGGAAGAAACCTTAGTTCGCTTTGGGTCATATAGTTTTATTATTTAGAAATCTATTTTCACAACATCAACTCAGTAAGAACTGCTATTTTTAACTACTGTGATGACAACATGCATGTGTCTAAATAGAGAAAATACATCAAAAGGTCCTTGCAAAAATTCTTAAGAGTTATGACCTGTGGCTGTTTATTTCTTGCAAAAACTCCAACAGGTGATTTTTTTTGCCTACAGACATTTTTAGAAAACCATTTCTAATTTATACTGTTCAGTGGAAGATTTCCATAAAGCTACTAATATAATATCAGATGACATGGGGGGGATTAAATAACCTGTGCAAATATTGACTCACAAATATCCAACACATTCAGTACACCGAATTAATAAGTAATTCATTGGCTAAAATGAATACAGAGGTTCGAAGCATTTCTCTGAAAAGAAAGTTTTCCAAGACCACAGTTCCTTCATTAAAAATTTACCTAAAGGAAAAAAAAATCACAAAATCATCTGACTCCTAATGCAATGTAACATATCTTCTCTTCCCTCTCCACCCCTCCACTGTCATCCCTCTATTAGCATTTTTATTTTGAGCACTGTATTAATCAGAGTATTTATTTGATCAGCATAACTTTCAGTAGCTTCTAAAATTTTGTTGTTACCCATTAATGTTTTCTTCACTTTTGGAGTGCTGTGCATCAAGGCTGGAATGTTATTGGTGCACAGAAGCAGAGAGATGTTTCAAATTTAGTCTTTTTTCTTCTCCAGTACAGAGAATACGAAATACTGTTTTGCAGAAACTCTGAATAACTGTAGGAATGTCTGCCTCAGAGGAGCCATGTATTATGCACCCATCTTCTGGTTTCAGGTTTTTATTTTTTTCTTAGGGGTAAAAAAATCTTGTTGTAGTGAAATCTGCCTTCTGGAGTGAGGGTATATCAATAAAAGAACATGCAGTTCGGAACTGAGAATATTTACAAAATCTGTTAAAGGTTTTCTGTTCCCCAGCTGTTTCTCAGAAGGCTCACCACCAAGATGATTCATACAAAAAAATCTTAAGTAATTTTATTAATACATTCCCAAAACATTTTCAAATACATTGAGACAGACGATTTAAAGTTTTGTTAGCTGTTATGGATAGCCTAGGCAACCTGTGATCAGATGGACAGGTCTTCATTGACTTCTTTCTTTTGACAAGAGTCTCTGGTTTTACATGCAAATTTGTCATCTTAAATTTTTCCAGTATATAACTGTTGTCATCCCACAGCCACGCTGCTAATCATGTACAGTATCAGTGTACTGCTTAATTCCCACTCGGACGCTATCGGTGAGCCTTGAAGGAGAAGCAGCAACTTTTCACTTTGAAAAGTTGCACTTGTGGTGTCTCTGTAGCCTGATACTAACTCTTTTGAAATATTCTTAGAGACAGCCTCCCCACTGAATCAGCCTAAGCTAGCTCAGAGTGCTGCCACGTGTGATAGGATAGCTTCTTGGGAATAGTGTTGCAGAAACACAAATGATCAACTGCAGTACTCTTTGAAAACTTTAGAGAAGGTGGCTCACCTTAAGATAACCAACTGCAAATTTCCAGGGTAGCATGCCGAGGGAATGCCAACAGGGTATTGACTGCAGCTGGAATCATCATGGAAAGATGCAATTTCTGGCAGCACAATTAAAATGTACAGCCATGCTTGCCAGGGCATTTTCTAGCTGAGTGGCAGCATTCAGTGAAGCAATTGAAGAGCCTCCCAACAACCTGAACAGTGGCAGAACAAAACCATCCTGAAGCAAGCCTATCTATTGTCACGGGTTTTTTGGCAGAATAAGTTTTCTTTACTATAAGCTTATGACTGACCCTACAAAACAGTAAATAACTGAGCAACCTAGTCTAGTGGAAGGTGTCCCACCCATGGCAGGAGGGTTAGAATGAGGTGATTTTTAAGTTTCCTTTAAACCTAAACCATTCTACAATTCTATGTATGTATGTATGATTCAAGCTTCTCAGATGGATACTAATCAGAACATGGAATATTGCCACTTTTGCTGCCTTCATACAATATGAAGGATGCATTCTGCTTGGATGAGTTTAGAAAAGACCATAGAGGAGTTTTCTGAAGAAAAGCATATTAAATTTTTAAAACCTGTTACAGCAATATGCATCTAACAGTGTTCAGAACACTTCAGACGGTTTGGTTTACCTCTGAATAATGTGCTACCAGTGTTTGACCTGGAAAACAGGCTCTGAGAAGCCCACCTTTCCTTTTGACACCACTGAGCTAAACAATCTGGGGTAAAACCTCAGCTGCTGTCAAAGATATTACTGCTGAAGTCAGTGGAAGCAGACTGATTTACATTAGCAGAAGTTCTGGCTCTGTGCCTGCTTTTGTCTTCCATCCAGTTCCAGGGTTATAACAGACCACTCCTGAGTCAACTGGAAGGATTAGGCTGATGATTTTGTATTTCAGGGATTAAAATGTAGCCTATGATGGAGCATATGGTCTTCTTCTGCCCTTTAGTATTCCTATATCATGCATCTAATGCAATCTGCTGCCACAGAAATAGGAAGCCTTATAGCCTACTAGAAATAGAATAAATAAGAGAAATGTAAATAATAGCACCCTGTATAAATTATGAAAAGAGCACACAATAAGTTTATTACCCCACGAAAATGAATTTATTAAAGTGGGTGAGCATTTCTGAGCTTTAAAAAAAACAAATGATCAAAGCTACAAATTATATAGGTCTTTAACAGTACAAATAAAGAAAATTAATAACCAGCCCAGCCAGTATTAAAGATTGTGTGGCTAGAGGATTCATCACTCTATTGACCTGAACTTTGGACTGGTTACATAGGCCAGCTGTAATTAAAACATACACACAGTTTACCTGCCTCAAAACTGCATCAGGTTACATTGGGTTAAACTAAATGCCACAGGCTTGGATGGATCCAGAAGGGCTTTTGCCTCCTGCACTAAAATATGAGATCACTGCCCTTTATGTTTCAAATTGTATCACAACAAACATTCTGTGTAAGAGGATACAGCAGTTATATTGCAAATGCACCACGGTTTCTGCCAGCACAGAACTGGCTTTTATTTTTTTTCCACCCTTTTTTTCAAGTATTCTAAAGTACTGCCTTAATCCTTCATTAAACAAAATTATCTCTAGTCTCATTAAGACTCTGGAGTTCATCTTAACTGGCACCAAGCAGCAAAGAGGCAAAGGGAAAGAACTGGTTATCAGCACTGATAACAGGCAACATGCGTGATTCTTTGGTGCTGAAATACCCTTCTGCCATGGCTGGCTGTAAGTGAATTGGCTGGACAGATTTTCCAGATCCCCTGAACGTTCCTAAATTACTATACTCACCCAATTACAGTCCTCAGGGGTCACATTTCATTTTCTGAAAACTGGTAACAGGCCACCACAGCTGATGAAATGATGTGGGTATCCAGGCAACTATTGTGCTGTTTGATTAATATAGCAAACACTTGTGTGGCATGATCTCACATACTTCCAAATGTTCCACATGATCTGCCTCAAACTGGAGATCATAAAAGTTTGCCTCATACTTACATTCCCAGTCTTGCATGGATCAGATTTTCCAGATGAAAATATTTATTAGCACTTTTTATTACGCCTTTCTTTTGCATGATTTAACCCTCAACTTTATGCATGAAGGTTTCTAGAAACAGGTTGATTTCTGCTTTTCCTTCTCTTCTTTTTTCTTCAGTAAAGTTCATTCACTTCACTCTAAGCCAGTTAGCTATAGGAAAGTTCCAGGTATTACCATAGATAGATTTGCCAGGGAGTTTTGGTTCCTAATGTAAGGCCACTGCAGTGGACATTTTGAACAACTGTAACCTGGATATATTTCTAAGGGTACAGAAAGTGCAGTCCCTTGTTGCCAGAGAAATAACAGAGACATCTCCATAATACCCTAGTATCACTTTTTTGGAGTGGATCTGAGTGCTGCTTCTCTTTGAGATGCTCTGAAAGTATATTTAAAAAAAAAAAAAAACAGATCCAGCAAGCGGCACTAGGACTATATACAGATATCTAAGCTAGTTTCTGTTTTGAATCACACCCCTTTCTGCAGGCAGCGGGCACACTCTGCTTTACAAATGCTGGAAAGACAGGGAGACAGAAAGAAATAGCCTGTATCTGACATGTTCCCCAAGAAAACTCTGCAGCTGCAAGTCCACAACCCAGACAGCACCAGCTGCCCGTCCCGTCGAGCAGTTTCCGTGGGGTACTCAAAGGGTTAATGGAGCCTGTAGTGGAGTGTTTGCTTTCTTCTGTTTGAAATCAAACATCTGATCTTTATCTGAGGTGACAGGTTTAATGTCTTCCTTCTCTGACAAATTTTTACCCGAAGAGGAATGCAAACACATATATTGGTGTGGTTTTGTAAGGGCTCATCTCAGCAAGCCAATATTGGAAGATTCGTCCCCTAATAAACAGCAAAGCCATGAGCTTGTGCTGATTGCTTAAAAAAAAGTTATATCCCTCATATCATTTAAAAGATTTTACTTTAGGTCTGTCAGGGGTCAGGTACTTTGACAGAGCTTTAGGCAAGGTGAAGTATCACTGCTCAGCAATGCTAACTTCCCTTCTCTTTTTTTCTTTTTTTCTTTCTCTTTTTACTGCTTCTAATTTAAGTTAATATTTGCAAAATACCCTATTGCCAGCCTGATCAAGGAAAAAGCCTTTCTCTTGCACATGGAAGGACATGTTTTGTTCAGCAGAAATTTGCTTTAGACAAGGTCTCTCCCTCTGGCTTGTTATACTCCCTTCCTGAGGAATCAGAGAAGGGACAAACAAAAAATTAGTGGACTTGATGTGGACAGATGCCTGCTCTGGAAACAGGACTGTGAAATACAGTCTGTTTTAAATAGGCCAATGAAGATTCACAAAGCCATGGTAGGCTGCAGATATTTTTCTCTCTCTATATATATATAATCTCTACATATTCCTGAGCACAGCAAATACTGTCTAATTCAAAATGGCTTTCCATCTCCTCTAACTTATTGGGGAAAAGACTAGGGAAAGACTCTGACTGAAACTTTTGTTATACATCTGAAGCATAAAACAGTTCACTAACAAAATCTGTAACATTTCAGTATTTCTGGTTGGATAAAAAAACATCCTTACTTAAGCAGTCCCTCAGTAACTCCATGTCTGGATGGTATGAGAATGCTGAAAGTACCTGATGGAAACATTGAAAAGCTATTTTGTTTTATCATGAAGTTTTCATTTTGGCTGTCATAAAAACGCTGTAAGAAATCTTTTTGTCTGTTTGTAGCTGTTTGGAAACCTAAAGTGTTTGGTTAGATCACAAATTAAATGAAGATTAAAGGTCCTAAGTTGGTCTCTAAATTGGGGTGGGAGTGTAGAGAAAAATTGCAACTTCAGGATGCTTCCAGTCAATCAAGTAAAAAATATTTTCAGTGATGTCAGGCAGATTTTTGATCAACTAATTCTCTGTCTATAGCAAAATGAGGGTCAGGTTTGTTCAGGTTATGTTTTAAAACACTCCTCACCCATGGAGTTTCAAGTGTACTTCTTACTCCATTTTCTCATACCAAGTGTTTCCAGTACTCACTGACAACAAAGCTTTTCAGCAACATAACATCCATGACATGCAAGCAACGCTACTATGGTATTTGGGAAGTCATCACCTATTTTCCAGACCTTTTGCCTCTAGGTCTAGACATCCTAGGACAGAACAGAAGATTCAGTCTGTGGTATCTGAACACAGGACTTCTAGATTTTTTTCAGTCTCATATTGTTGCTTTCCTTACGGGTCACACAATCGGATCCTTTTAAGGATGGACTCAATATTGCACCAAATATTGACTAACAAATGATGCCATGGGGCGCCACGGTACCGTAGGATGATGACTGTCCATTAAATCCTTGCATCCACCCTCATGGGGAGCTCATATCCACACAGACTCCCTAAAGTCTCTTGCAGCCACCCTAAACAGGAAATTCAAATATACATTTGATTGTGAGTTTGGGCCTATGCAAAAACCGATGTGCAAACACACGTGAGCTGGTGGGTCTTGCAAAATGGGAGCTATCAATGTTCTGTTCCCAGCTGTTGCAGTGGTGGAAAGCCCTTGTGTCGGGTGGTAGCTTTTCCACAGTGTGGCAAATTGCAGTGCTGGCACCAAAGCTGCTATTGTGGCTTCCAGCTCCAAACTGCTCTCGTCTTTGCGATTCGTTACTGGGAGAGAGCGTTTTCTGCATGTCAGGTTTTGGTTTCACAGGAAGTGTGATCTCAACTGGATTCTTGCCAAGGACATACTTGCCACAGAGCTTCTATCAGACTTCAGGTTTTGGGAGCATTGCAAGTAGACGGACATAAATGGAGGGGAAGGTGCTCTTCTATAGCTATCCAAGGGCACCCGAATAAACTCTATTTTCATGCTGTGTGTTGGGGCCCTCCTGCTGGATCACCGCAGAAGACCTGGGACAGGACACCCTGGTGGGTGACAGGTTTGTTTGTGCTGTCATGAGATTCTGGCCCCACAGATCTCTTGTTTTTCAGGGTTCCTGTTTGGTTTTGCCTATGCAGTCCCTGGCAGTGCCATTTCCCCTCTTACTGCTCCTGCCAGCAGGCTGAAATGCCAGTCAGCTCTTCCCTTTTTTAATCCGCTGGTGCTCACCAATGTAGAGCCAAACAGGAGTGTGAGCAGAGGTATCATAACAATAAGGCGATGCGATGTTACTCTGCTCGTATAATGTTTCTCCTTTATTTTATTTTTCTGTAAAGAAGATGTCACGTGAGAAGAAAAAAAGGTGAAAAATATCCAGTCTTTCTTGGTGCAGTTGGGAACCTCCCCAGCCACCCTGCATGGCTCCTGTCACCTCTTATCTGGGGGTAAATATTCACCCACCTGCTCTGCTGCTATGCTGCTGAAAATACCCAGGACCCAAAAGACGATGGACCTGTGTGTACCCTGGCTGGGGAGTGAGGCACAGCACAGCCTGACCCAGTGGTGAGGCCGGCTGGGGTGCCAGCCGGTGGGTCCGAAGCCACCGCCCCGCTCCTCAGCTGCGGGCTTTTCCAACATGATCTATAGAGCGATGCTGACAGTAGATTTTCTGGCAGCAATAAAGGTGGCCCGATTCAGAGAATAATTACTGTATGCAAATGAGTGTGATTTTCCTCTGCCCTTTTATGGATGACTCTGCTCTGCCATTCATCAGGGCCACAAATTTCACTTGGTAGGAGACGGATTTAAAGAGACAGCCGCCTCTAGAGCTTTGTCTCGGACTTACTAAATCCATGCTTAAGTGTCTTCATAAATAGACGTGCATATGTTATAAAGGGGATGGCAGATTCCAGCCTCTTTATCTATGTATTATTGCTTAGAAAACTGTTGAGAAAACATCCGACTCTATGGCCATACAGTATATGAAAGCTTTCACTGCTTTGAATAACAGTCTCTTCTCAGATCAGGGTTATATGTGGTTTAGTGTGGCCTCTAGTGTGTTTTTTCTCTCTCACTGTGTCCTTTATGATGTTTATATGGTATGTGCCTCAGTGTGCAGTGGAGGAGGGAGAGAGTGCTATATTTTTTTCTGATGACGATTAGTTAATGGCTATCATGTTCACCACAGTAATGGTAGAGGCTGCACTCACAGCAAGAAGCCTTGGCATGTTTGTGCTGTTCAGGTTCAGTCCGTCTGATGGCGGGGAGGAAATGTCCTATAGTTGTGATATTCCTGTCATGGTCTTGATCTGATGACGCCATCAATATATCATGATAAAGGGGGGAAAACCCCACAGCAAAAAAAGAACCAAATCAAGATTTTTTTTTGGAGCATGGTGCGAGCCTGGTGGGTTAGCAGGAAGAGAAAACTGTGATGAAGTCAATCGGTTTTGATTCCCTGATGCTGGACACAGGAACATGGTGGTGTGTTCACAGGAAATCTGTAGTACTTAATGTGTCACTGCTAAATATCAGTTTGTGCACTTGCTCCCAGCGTGTGCTGTGCACCCTCCTCCGCAGCACACAGAGGAGGGAAGGAGGGAGCTATAAACGAAACAGGCCCGTCTGTCACTGGGCTGTCTTGTTACTCATGAGGCAGCAACACACCGGTGTCAGTACATCCACAACACTTTTCTCCCAGTGCCACTCAAAAAACAGAGGAGAGAAGCTGTGGTGTTTCGGTGTTTGTCGACAGTGTGTACCACTAGAGGCCATCACACACTTCCCTAAATAGATATCAATTAATGCACTTGGTTTTGGGAAATTCCAGGAGATGGGTCCTGAGCCCTTTAATCTACTCTTGCAGCACTGGTTCTTCAGTTCAAGACTCAGGTCCTTTGGCTAACAGATCTGT
Source organism: Promerops cafer (assembly GCA_013398275.1). NCBI lineage: Eukaryota > Metazoa > Chordata > Aves > Passeriformes > Nectariniidae > Promerops > Promerops cafer. The sequence continues at coordinate 722,844 of VZSE01012611.1, read as the reverse complement.
GCAAAATATACTTCAAGAGAGAAGTTATTTTAAGGAAGCCTTTGGTCCATATGCAGAATGCATCAGACATTTCTTTTCCTTTAAATACAACAAGTGGGTATCAAATGAAAGTGAAAAGAAGCAGGCCCGTTTTCCTCAAGAAAAGTGGACAACATTTGCAGGTAAATGGGGCAATTGGGAAAGTTTACCTGCTTCTAAAGTTTATGCCTTGTTCACGTCCACTTTTTGCACATTTCCTGTCTTGCAGATGCAGGCTTGGACTGGTTTACTACATCCAAATCACGCCATTCCTTGTGACAAATTGTAGGCATTTGCAGCAGACTGGGCAGCTAAGGAGTTATTTGGCCTGACTAAACATTTCCTGACATTTGGAGGCACAGGTGATTTTCTGATAAACAAAACTTGAATAGTCCTGAGCATTCAAATTTTTCAGTGGAAATCCAGGAAAATTCCTGATTGTGATTTAAAGCTAGTAAAAAGTCAGTAAAAATCCTGGAAGGATTTTATTCCAAAACTCAAAGCAGAAGATGGAAGTTCAAAATCTTACTAACCAAAATTAGTGTTTCTTCAGGGATACTACCACTGCTTCCACATGGGCCTGTGATTAAGCTGAACTCCACACTGGAGAGCCTGATGCCCATGCTCATACAAGGAGAAGAGCAGGGCAGAGGCAAATATTTGGAGAGTAAAGTTAATTATTGGCAGCAAAAAAAAAAATCAGCTTTCCAATATTATTAAGAGGTATTTATCCTATGTCTGTTGAGCTGCTGTTTTAATATAGGTTGACCTCTGACAAAGATTATAATAATTTGACATTCTTGTATTGCGTTAATAGCCAGAGTGACTCTTTTGGGAGGTGGATTCTGACTTACAGCTTCAGAGTCTATCTGCTTTGGTCCCATTATTATTTCTGTGTTAAGATGAGGCTTAAAGCTTTAACCCCAGTGGGTTTTCATGTAGCTTTGGTGTGTAGTAGGAGATTAAACCAGTTATGAAACTGTTTCCTTGATTCCCTGTTTCTCAGCTACCACTGGCAATGAGCGGACACCCTGCATTGCTGCTGGGAAGCATTTTGCATGGAGGTCAGCCTGCTTTATGTGCCATCAGGCCCGGGAGTCCTTTTGGACTTTTTTTCTTCAGTTCTGGACAGGGCACTGAGATTTAGGGTGGCCATCCCATGAAGGGCAAGCTTGTAATGAAACTGCATGCTGTCCAAGGCAGCCAGGGCCCTGATGGCCCGAGCTGGTGGGATGCCCTGTGGCACCTGGCTGAATTCCTACCAGCCACAAGGTGCTGCTGCTGCTGGGCAGTCTGTTTAAGAAGTGTTTTACCATTGCTCAGTTTACACAAGTTTTACTGAAGCTGGACAAACTAACTCTGGGAGGACACCAGGGGAATTTCCAGTAGTCTGAGAGAAAACTGGATCTAGCCAGTGTGGGGTTAGGGAATGGAGCAAAATACTCCAAAGAGAAGTTTTAAATAAAAACATTTTTTTTTTCATTTAGAACCACAAGACATTTAAGACTGAGGCATTTTAAGACCAATCAAGCCAGTGCTGCTGGTGGCTTGTGTGAGCGGGAGTAAGGCATGAATTTCAAAACTGCTTTTCTCCGCTGCAAAATCTCCAGATCACAGATACAGGAAAGGGAAGGAATGGGGAAGGAAAGGTCATTAAAGGGGGAATATTCACAAAAATTTCCATTGAAACTGTGGCTTCATGTGGCTGTATCCCTTCCCACCTGGAACTTTCTTTCTTCCTCTCCAGCCTCTCCTTCTTATACACTGTGAATACAATTGAGAGACAGCTTCTGCACCCTGGGTATTGCACCCCATGTGGTTTGCATATGTACTCAGGGCAAGGTCTGGACTTATTGTTACACATTTACAGTAGTCCACACTAGGACTACTACTATTTCAAGCTAGGCCTTGGTGAGGCAATCAAGAAGAAAGTTTTCTGCTCCGAGGATTTTGCCATCTAAGAGTGGTGGCAAAATTTGACAGCGGGTAGAGGGGGAGCAATAAAAAGTTTCCATTCAGTCAGCTGTATTGACAGGAGCAATTTAAAGTATAGATGGGACAAGGTCCTGCAGGACATCTCTGGGAGACCTTGCTGGACATCCAGACTCACAAAGGTGAAGTCACAGAGGCAGCTGTGGAGCAACCTGACAAGGAGATAAACAGGCTGTAGGCATGGGAGTACAGCTAACAGAGCAAACCATATAGTGCTTTTTCCTTATTCTTGAATAAGGAAACTATTTAAATTAGACATCTAAATACTGCAAATTTCCATATTTAATCTGGCATTTTTTTGTGTTCAGAGGTTTCTATGAAATTTGAACCAATAAGGTTTTTCAGCTGAATTTTCACCAGGTGAAGTCCACCTGTAACGCATTCTTCTGCTGTTGAACATTTTCCTCCTCTTCTCACAAATCCCTTGTTCTCCCTAGTGTTCATGGACAAATGCCTTGTCAGGAAAGGAGCAGCTACACTACCTCAAGACAGACACTTTTGTGTCCATTGCCCATAATGCATTAAAATGGACAAAAGATTTCTGAAACACACACTGAGACACACCACAAGAGGATAGTTAAAAGAAAATAGAGCATCTTTTCAGTCCAAACATCCTGCAGTATCTCCACATAATGCTTCATGGCATATGACAGGAAGAAGATGACATCTCTCATCACTAGTCAATAATAAAAACCATGTCAAAAATGAATTGCCTTTGAAAAAAATACTGTCCATGATTTCCACGGTCCGACATCCTGGAAAACTTCCAAAAAGGGGGAAGAAGGAGGGGAAAAAGAAAAGGGGGAAAAAAATTTTATTGATTTCCTCATTGGGAATGTTATATAACCTTCATATTTTATTAAAAACTTTACTCTCACTATGTGAAACGTCCTTTAACACATTATGTCATTTTGTAATACAATAGTTTTCCAGCTCCTTCCAGCCCCATCTCCCTGATGTGTTCTCTCAACTGTAGTTATTTTCTTTCCTTTTAAAAAAGTATTTCTGATAAAATGTTTGCAAGTGTTAAACAAAGGGGTGTACTTTAGTGTAGCACAAAATGCAGGCATCAGGTAACACTCAGAACATGCTGACATGTTTCAAGCAAAACATGGGAAATTCAGTTCAAAAACCTTATTTTTTGTCTTGAAATAGAGACTCATAGTCTTTGTTTTAAGAACACAAAACTTTTTTTTCTTTTTTTTTTTTTTTCTCTTGAAGTAGTGGATTCCAGCTGCAGGACTCCTCAACTTTTCCTTTCCCCCTTCCTCCTTCTCCACTTCTCCTCCCCCCTGCCCCCCAATCTCTCCCCCTCCTTCCCATCCGGCATCTACTCATGCACACATACTCTCTAACTTTTTTGTTTTTAGTAGCTGCTGCCCCATAAGAAATGCTATCCAACAGACCTGGTGCCTGTCACCGCTTCCCATCACATGCCTGGTAATTAAACCCTGACTGATTTATTGACTGACAGCCAACAAATCCCAACCCAGTTTTTATGATATACATGCCTCCCCAGGCTAAATTCACTCAAACAACAGCCCAGCTGAAAAGGAGGAGGAAAAGAAAAAAAAAAAGAGTGATATAGAAAAAGCGCTACACACACGCGCATGCACACACACTCACATACAAAAAAAAAATCTCGTATTGGTAGATGAAGGGGAGAGATTTTGCAAAGAAAAAAACTCAGCACAACATCTCTTTCAAATCCAGTCTTGGAAAGCGAATGCAGGGGGGGAGGAGGAAAGAAGTAGTAAACATCATTACTTCAGCTTTAAGATTCATTTGAAACGTCTCACGTACAAAAGAGCTCTGAAGGGGAAAACAAGACGTGCTTGCAGCTAATATTACAGTCAAGTTCCAATTTTACCTAAGGGAAAGCAGCTTTATTAAAAGTCATGACTGAAATTGCGTGACAGGTGCCAATATTCTCCACCCTGACAGATGTGTCAGTTTGCGAATGCCATTTTCTTGTCAGCGGTCCCTAGATGGAGTTGCTCCCATCACCATTTGTCTCTCTTCCAGCTAGATCACACATGCCCGTCGCTTGCCTCCAAGCTGCGCTGCGTTGTTTGATATGTGGAATCTTCACAATGAGACTTATTAAAAGACAGTCCATTATTTTTATTTAGAGCATTTCCAAAACAAGCAGAGCGCGCAGAGATAATTTAAAAATTGTGCGGCGGGTCATCTCCAGGCCAGAGCAGCTCAATTGTAAATGCATAAGAAAGCAGTGTCTCCCCCGAGCCCCTCCTCATCCTTCAGTTCATAATGAGGTTGATTTGAGTGACATTTAACCCTTGAATAATGGCCCTTCGAGTCAGCAGGACTCTATAGCTGTGCTCTGCAGAGGCGGTTCAGCCTGAAGGATTAATTCTGCTCCGATTTTTCCTAAATCTCCCCCCACCCCCTTCTGCTCTCCTATTTTGTTACAGGTGTGCTTCACAGCGTACCGCTAGATGTAAAAGACTCTTGATCGTCTGTATTTATAGACCCTTTTCCTCCTCCTGTTGGTTTCAAACACAAAGAAAAATGGTATCTCTCAATCGTGCTTGGTATGAACATGCAGGTAAAGCTGCAGCTGACTCCTCTCCAGCCTCTGATGGAAAATTATTACAGATGAAATGATTCTGTAATGGAAATGGTAATAGGAAAGTTTCATTCTAAAAGATGTTTGTGCTAACATGAGAGGCTATAATACGTGATGGATTTGGATGCAGGAATAAGTGTGATCTCAAACTGAATTTTACTTCATCATTTCTAGAGGTGGCACTGGGAGGCTGGAGGAGGGCTAATGGACAGTGTTTGCAAACATTGCTAGGTGAAAGGACTTGAAATGTGAGACCATTGATGTTTCATTGTCCCAGGCTAAGTGGCATAGCAGGCTGTTGCTTCAGCATTTCTTTCTTAAGTACATGGATACTAATTCTTCTTAGGCTAATATAGCTCATCAGCCCTGGTGAGTATTTGTCTCTCAGGGAAGGTGTGTGGTGAAATCATAACTAACCCTTTGCAGATGACAGGGAGCTGCTTTCACTTCTTGTGAGGAAACAGCATTTACCTCTTCATCCTTATCTTGGCACAAGATATGGGCTGGACCCTTTTCCTGCCTGATTTCCAGAAAAGAGTTTGTCTCTGTTGCCATCACAGGCAACTCTGAGTGGGCTGCAGGCAAGACAGGGCTGCAGATTGGCTGCAGTGTCAGGTAACTCTTGTTTTCCAACAGCATTGTGGTCCCTACATGTTCTTTTGGATCATATCCCTTCTGGTCCCTCTCAGCCCTGTCTCAGGACTCTCAGCTGAGGACAGTCTGGGATGATCCTCCTTCTTCAGAATATCAGCAGACTCCAAAGTTTTGGGAGACAACAGATGGATTAAAAGGCATCATAGCAATGTTTGACAAGACCTGGAAGAAAAAAGAAAGGTTCACTCTTTAGCAGAGAAAGCAAGGAGATGAGAAATACTGGAAAAGAAAGAACTGAATAGTTCTTTGATAGGTTGTATCAATGTCCACAGAAGACACTCTCATATCATGGGAGCTGAAGAAGTTTTAGAAGAATTCAAATGAAAAAGCTCTCATATGTGCAAGCCTTTCTTAGGGGAGCATTTCCATTACACAGTCACCTGGAAGACCCAAGCATAGATTTTTCACTCACTAGTCTGTTACCCTTTCCCACAAGCAATCCTTCAGAAATTTATTTAAGAATTATAAAACTATGACCAAAAACTATTATTGAGTTTTCTCCCCAGTCTGGAAAAAGAAGATGGGCTGCCACAGTAATATTTTCTTCCCATTCTCCCACAACAACGTCTGCAAACCTGGAGCCACAGTTCTGGGAGTAGCCACAGAAGCAATTATACCAGAGTCCAAACAGCCATCAGCTCTGGGGCAGGCGAGGAACACACCAAACTGCTCCTGAATTATACAACATATCAGCATTTCTCACTTGGAAGGAAGGGAGAAAGGGTTGAAGCGGGGAAGAGAGAAGATGACAAGGAAAGGGGTGAATACGCTGCTTATTTGGTTGATTTGTCTTATTGTTAGAAGCATTAATCTGCTCTTCCACGTTCCAGGAATCCATTCTTCCTTTTAAGCTAAAGAAAGAAGTGGGCAGCTTCTGTCGAAGACTAGAGAAGAGGGATGGTTTCAGCAGTGTGCTCCAACAGTCAGAAGCTCTGGACTCAGCTGACAGAAGAAAGAAAAAAAAACCTGCAGGTGAAAATCTTGTGCAGGGCAGGGCAGCAGACTCCACATGACAGTGGGCATTGATGCAGCCTGTGCAGATGACTGTAACTGCTGTGGCAGATCTGCTCTGGAGTCCATCTCTCAGGCAGGATCAAGGCTTGTAGGTCTTAATAAAGCCAAATCAACACATAGCAATAAAATAATAAGTCTGGGCAGCTGACAGATGCTAATGAGCATGCTTATTTAAACCACCAGCAAAATCCAGTTGAAAACTAAGCAGATACATAAAACTCTTGACTCAATCCTTTTTATTTGGAGAGAGATAATTAGGGCCCATAGGACATTTTCAAGGAAGATATTTGGGATGCTGTATTAAGAGCCCATTTCTGAGCATGATTAACCTTACTGCAAGAGAAAGTATTCCTGTTTTTAATCACAGAATGTTTTGAGTTCCATGTATTTACAGGTTCAGATGATATAGGCAGACAATGGAAAAAAAAAATAGGCAGAGGGGAACGGTGTGATGAAGAACTGTGCCAAAAGCACTACAGCTGATGAGTCCAAGGAGACTTAACTACGTTCTCAGCTTTTTCAGTGGAAAGAACTAGGCAGTAGACACACATATGCAGATCTTTTGGGAGCTTTGGGTAGATAAACATATAATGGTTATTTTAAACGTCACCTTCACTGTAAATGAGACCATTTGCTCTTGTGCCTGCTTATGCTGAGTATAAGAAAGCATTTACATTATTGACTCCAAAATCATATTCATGTCATGAAACAGTGGGGCCTTCACTGAATGCAAGTCCATCAGGCTGACTGCAGCCAGCAGAAAACAAGATTTACACACTGGCAAAAATGGAAACGATCCCTCTTCCCCTATTCCTCCCCCCCAAGTATTTGCACTTGCAAACTACTGGCCTTCAGCTGCAACATGGAAATAACTCAGATGGTAATAATTCTAAGGAAAACATTTGCTTTTTGAAAAAGGCTTCATCGCTGGGAAAGCTCTGATGTGATTTTTGCATGGCTTTCCTTTCCCCTGTGACATATTGACAGAAATTTGAAAAGAAGGTCTCCTTTTCCAGGAAAGTAAAGCAGAGATCAGCTGCTAGGGCTTGGTGGCCCTGGTGTATGTGATTTATATCTTGGGGTTTTTGGTAAAGTAAAGGTAAGATCCTGGGGACATAGACATATTTTGATTTTTCTTGTCCTGTGTTTCACTGCTTTTACTTCTGTACTGTTCAAAGTGACTATGTCAGTAAAAATTACTGACACTTCTGCTAGCAAGTGAAAAACCTGCTTTGGGATAACCTTTATTCTTTTTTTTTGCACCACTTTTCTTATTTCTTTGTTCTGCTATAGTGCCAGGGAAATCTAGAATGCCCTATACACTAATACCACTGGCTTTTCTTTTTCTTTTTGGCAATCACTAAGAAGAATAACACTTCATGCGGGAGACAGCTGTTTAGATGTGCTTCAACTGAAGCTAAGTTGATACATATACATTATTCCCCACATTTTATTTCATATCTGCATTTGATTTCAGATTCTTGAAAAAAAAATCATGATCAAAACGTAATACATGTAATAAAATTGTATCATTTTTGTATAAAATGTTATAAAAATATTTAAAGGACTCTTAAGATGGCCTCTCATCAATCAAGGATTTCTCTCTCCTTTTGTCAATCTGCATTCACCTATTTAATGTTTCCTATTCACTAATAGGAAAGCACCTCAGACTATGAATCTGAACCTCAAAAAATGTGGATGACTTCCATGAGTCATCTTTCTGGACTTGAACAACCACAGGGGTCTCCAGAATGGGAAGGACGTGAAAATGAGTGTTTCCACACAAAGACTGGTTCATCCCTGAATATTTCTCCTTCTTTTCTATATTATCATATGCACAGCAGGGAAAGATAATAATAAAATGACACTTTAAAATGGTAGGAAGAAAATCAGGAAAAGTAGGTCAAGAAAAAATGCATAAAATCTATAAAATGAAACAGTGCCCAGCTTAAGATCAAGAAAGATGAACCCCATCTTTTTAAATGGGCAGAAAAATAAAGGGAAAAAGGAATATAAATTTCCACAGTGATAAAAGCTACTGATTAAGATATCCAAGCCACCTTAAGTCAGTTTCTTTGAACAACCTGAGAAAAACAAAAGTCAGCATCTCTTATCTATCTAGCATAGCAGTGGTTTCTTATCACTAACTTTAAAAACTCTGTTGGCTTACACTAGGTTTGATTCCGCTGAATTTGGCCCAATAAATCTTACTAACACTTATTCCTTGAAGTCATGGCCTAACATCTGTCTTGAGTTCCTTTTAAGTTTAACCTTAAGTCAGAATTTCCTGTGTTTTAATAGTTGCTTCTTGATAACTGCAGCACGCTTAAAACAAATTTAACCTTTCAATTACAGATCTTCACAACACATTTTTACTGCATAGAAAAGCTATCTTCAATGATTTAGAAGAGATTTTCAAACTTAAGCTCATATTTTCCCCCTTCCACAACTGTCTGAACATAGCCAGTGATTCAATTTAGCTTTCAAAACAAAGAAATACAGGACTATAATTACGGCAATGTATAAAAAAAAATCTTAATCTTTTTTTAGGCTTTTCTCTCTAGCATTGCATCAACAAAATTGTTGATGAGGTGTTGGCCTGCGACTAACTTGGTGTGGCCTTCGTGGAATATTAATGACTTTGTGGGTCTCAAGCCAAAGAAACCCTTTGAACTGCCACGTACTATCAAGCGTTGTATCAATATCACATTCTAGATGGCACAAATGCATATCCAAGTCTCAAGCTGATGGACAAACACATGTGTCTGAGCCTCATCAACTGTTTTGGCCACAAGGCAAAGGATGAAGCTGGGTAATTCTCAAGCTATAAGCATGACTGCCGAATACTCAGAAATAGTTGAGCCACATTTTGGCTGCACTATTCCACAAGCACTTAGCCTGAGGCATGGAAAATGTCAGCCACTGTGAATAAAGTTTATTAGTGTTTTGAGTAACTGGAAACTCTCCCACAAAGCCAGGAGTTAAGCAATGCTGAATAATAGGTGGCACTATGCAATCCAATGGTCCTGCTTGTTCCTGTTTTGGAATGTCTGAAGCAGACATGCTCATTTATGGTATGTAGACTCTTTCCTTTTCCCCAGTCCTTGGGGTCAATCCCACTAAAGTGTGTGTACTTGTGTAGATTGACATACATCATCTCCATCTTAGAGACGCATTCTGATCATTTGTCCTTCTTTGCTAAAGGCATCTGAAAGCCACAATCTATATCTTCTCTCTGTTTTTTCCAGGTTTATCAACAGGTGATGAGGAAATCTGTGAGTCATCACTAGACTAGACAAAGAAATGCTGCCAGAAGCAGTGGTCCTCTTAGCTGCTGGCACTGTCAATCAGACTTTATTTTGGCCCTGTGTCTGGGCCCTGTATTAATATAATTAACCCCTGGTTTCCTCACAGCTTTTCACAAGTCCTGTTCCTCACTGGACTCCCATGGGGGTTCTTCCTCCACTTATGTTACCTGGGTGAGGCTGGAAACCTAAACTGCTGCTGTAGGTGACAGAAAATAAATGCTGATGATCTTTATTTGCTGATCAAGTAGTTGAGTTTATTCCTCCTGTTGGGAGCCCACAGTTAATTTGGGACCTGTAAATCCCTGGTAACGTTACTGGGTAAACCCAGTAACGTTAGGAATTGTCTATTCTCAGTGACTTATATTTTGTCTTCAATACACCTTGAAATTGTGATATCACTCCGCTTTCTTGCAAGCTGTCTGATTCTGTTTTCACTGAGGTTACCTGAAGGTTTCTTAGTCAGAAACTCTGAGGGAATGGTATTTCCACACCAGCTTATGAAGCTCTGGGTGTCAAGGCCAGGGAAGCACTTCTGGCTGTGCTGAGCTCTGATTGCCTGATTTTGCTGAACCTGTACAGCCCTGCCAGTCAGAAAATGAGGAGACGTGCAAGAACATAGCCAGTCTCCAGACTTAATCCCGCTCTGTCCTTATGCCTGAAACATCAAGGATGCTGAACAGCAGGGTCAACAAACACCATCTACAAAGGCTTATGGGCCCAGGTAGCTTGGTGCCCTTATAGCTGAGTTTCTGGGGTCTAAATGTAGAGCCATGGATACTGTTGTGAGATGTCTCTCTCTTGTTTGGGACTGTGTTGTCCTCCACCATGTCTGGCTGCTACCCTACACAACTGGGTTTTTTGTTCCATATTTTCTGCTGGCCCACTTACCGACAACCCAGGGGAGAAGTCCGAGTAGATGCGATAGGGAAAGCAGAGTCAGGATCAGCAAATACAGCACATAAACCTCAGAAGCAGGGAGATTCAGGGAAGGAAATAAAATCCATTTTTAAATACAGATGGTGTAGGCAGACTGGGGAAATGTCCAATAGTAAATTTTAAAACTACACAAAGTATTGAGGGAGAAGATACAATTTGAAGAGAAGATACAAATAATGACATTTGAGAGCTGAAAAGGGTACAAGATCCTCCTAGTCTTATTTGGAGAGGTATGGAGTATGTAAATTTGTCACTAAAAGAAAAAAAGATAGTAGACACATTTTGCTGAGATCACCATGCTGTTTTGATTGCAACACAGGAAAACCAGAGTGTCTTTGTGCCCACCAGAATTTCCTGAAGAGATGCTAGGCAGCAAGTTGCTGTAAACAAGCTTCTCTGTCTCAATCCCAATTTACTCCAGGCTTGCCATTTTCTAAAACCAAGAATAACACAAGTTTATAGAGATCCACTGTTCTTTCTAATCAAAATAATACCTACTTTGTTCCCCTCACTAGTCCTATCTGAAGTAGTGTTCTTCTCTTGTTCTTCCCCCAGGAAAGAATATTACTTTTAAAGTACTCTGTGGTAATCCAACAAACTGTACTTTAGTTGACAAAGGCCTTAACACAGCACACTTCCAGGGACTCATGAGGAAGTGCTCCCTTCTATGGCCCTGGAATTCTTTCACATACCTCTAGCTTCCACAAG